>SNQJ01S0047492.1:65608-87864 GCA_010110895.2 Picea sitchensis | reverse complement strand
AATGCCATCCTTTAAAGTTCCTATGAATACATAAATCAAGTGCTCATCTGGAATATCAGTTACCTTTATATTCAATCTTTGGAAGTTCTCAATGTGCTCGGTAACTGAACCCTTTCGCTTGAGATTTATCAATTGGCTAAAGAAGGTATTGCTCCTTGTATCCTCATAGTGTGCTATCATTTCTTCCATGAAAATTGTCAAGTGACGATTGATTTGTGAGAAAAAAGCCATCGATACCATACAAATTGATTAGGTTCTAAATATAAAGAAGAAATTCATACCTTTTGTGTATGTGGCACATTATGGAGATCAAAGAATTGCTCCATATGAAGTATCCATGTGCTTGGGTCCTTGCCATCAAACTTCCTCATATCGATCTTAGGAACGTGGTTGGCCTTGAAACCAAAGTTGGAGTTTCTCCATTCTTGATTCGCCTTCCTTCTGTCCTCATCATGAATTTCATGGGTTGCATTTTCACTTTTAGGTGTCTTCTCTATTACTAAATTTTTCAATACTTCCATGATCTCCCCTTTTAAACCCTCCATCATCTCTTGTAGTTCATATTTTGTTACTATCTTTTTTTGTAAATAATTTATGTCCCTACGTGTTTCTTCACCTTCATCAAGAGTCCAAGTAGGATTGTCTGGAGGCTTATTTTGTGTAGAAGTTCCCTTTTTGGGTGGCATGTTGGCCAAGTATCACTTTTGAACCTTGATTTTGAGGTGGTTCTTCTAGACAATATTTATTCTATTGTATCTTCCAAGTTTCAACCCTTCTGGGTATGAAAATTTATTTTATATAGTTCTCTAATATTTCTTCTCTACAATGCCATAGGTCTTATCAAAATTGGATGTGCCAAGTGGAATTTATGGTAACTTCCCCACAACTTGCCAATTTTTGGCCTTTCCAGGAGATCTCACTTTTATAGTGTAGCCCACACAAAATAATTGATATAAAATTCTGAAACTCACACCAAAAATACTACAGGCTGTCCATGATCCAATGAAACTAGTCCCACTCAATTTGGATACTCTAGGAAGAAGTTATGATTTTTTTACCTGGAAAACCTTCTTGAGACTAGTCAATAGGACTAGTCAGATACCCTATCTTACATAGGGTGTATCTACAAATTTAAGATGACCTAGAAGCTTAACGTTTTACCACAAATACCTTACTAATTTTTGTGAATAGCCTCTAGAGTTCAAGGTCTGAAACGTTACAAAAATTTTTATAGCAAAAATTCTGTAATGACTCAATTCAGGATGATTCCAGAACCCTATCTTGTATAGGTTGTCTCTCTGAAAGTATAAGGCCTTAGGAGATTAGTTTTGAACCCAACGTACCTTCATCCATCTACTAAATATTGTCCAATACTTTCCTTCTGAAACGTTGTAGAAAAAAAGTTATAGCAAAAATTCCAAGGCATCTTAGATGTAGCAATGAAACCCCAAGACCTTTAGCTCTGATACCATATGTTAAGAACCAAATATCAATATAGCATAGAAAAACCTCATAAAAAGTACCCAATGCCTTGAAAAAGAGATAATTTTAGATAATAAGCCTCTTCGAGGGGGCAACTTCCTTTTACCCCACTTAAATGTTCAAGTACAAGATGATTCAAAATGAAAATATCTCCTTGGTATATATAGGAGACTAGGAGGTATAATTACAACTAATGGCCTAAATCCGACATAAATAAAATAAAATTACTAATATAATATGCCCCAATTAAGGGGTAATAAGCCAATATTAGGGCTTAACATACATATTTTCACATAACTTTGTACATTGTAAATCAGACCTGAATGTCTACATTCTTAGGATGATCGATTTACTTATACTCTTAGTTTTGTATTTTTATGATTTGTTGATCACTGGTTTCTCAAATTCAACGATTGTTGCATTCATGAGGATTCTAAATGACATGTTTTTGATGACAAACATGGTTCCACTACACTTCTTCCTTGGACTCGAGATCAGTCAGGATGCATCAAGAATCAAAATGTCTCATGACAAGTATTCACAAGATCTCCTTGAGAGATTTCAGATGACAGACTGCAAGTCTACTCCGACTCCTTTCCTATTAGGAGTCAAACTTGAGGATGGAGGGGACACTCCACCAGTTGACAACACACTATACAAACAACTAGTGGGGAGCTTATTGTATCTCACACACTCCAGACTAGACCTCTCCTACGTAGTTGGCACAGTTTTGAGGTTCATGCAGGAGCCACATGAGCTACATTGGAAGGATGCAAAGTTTATCCTTCAATACTTATAGGGCACCATCACCTTTGGGATTCATGATGCAGTAGACTCTACATTAAATCTCATCAGGTTTACTGATTCTCACTGGGATGGCGACAACACTAATCATAATACCACATCCGGTTACTCACTCAATCTTGGTTCTAGGCCTATCTATTGTTCGAGCAAGAAGAAATATGTTATTTCTCTTTCTTTAGCTGAGGCAGAGTACAAAGGCATAGTTAACATAACCATTCAGGCTATGTGGCTACACCATTTTCTCATTGAGTTGGGAATTCAATTTCATCGCCCGATCGTCATCTGGTGTGACAACCAAAGCACTCTAAATTCTACAGAGATCCATTTTAGAGGAAACAAATGAAGCACATCGAGATCCACATGCACTACATCTGGGAATTAGTACATGAGGGGATAATTGACCTACATATATGTCCTTCAGCAGAGCACATGAAAAACATCTTCACCAAGACCTTCACTGAGTAGAAGTTACATTCTCTACGAAGTCATCTTGGACTGAAAGACACAGTTTCCTAGCAATTGTAGTTCTTATTTTTACATACATTGCACCTTGAGGGGGGTGTTTTCCCATCAGGTTTTCCCTCTTTCCTCACTTTATTTCATTTTATCATTTCTATTTGGGTACCTAACATGGCCTCGTTGTCGGGAACCATTCTTTATTTTTACCATAGTGATTTTTAGGGGGGGTGTTGGAGTTATTTCACACACACCTAAGATTTATTTTTCCTAAGGTTTTTCCACGTTTATTATTCATTGTTATTCATTATCCAGTCTCAAATGCCAAAGAAAGGCAAGGCAAGGCAAGGAATGTCAAGGTAAGGCATCGCATGTCAAGGTAAGGAATTCCAAAGCAAGGAAAGGATTGTCAAGGAAAGAAAAGACATGTCAAATAAAGGCATGGCTTGTCAAGGAAAGGCATGGAAAGGTAAGGCAAGGCATGGCTTTTCAAGTAAAGGTATGTCATGGAAAGGCATGGAAAGGCAAGGCAAGGTGAGGAATTTCAAGGAAAGGGATGGCATGTCAAGCCAAGGCATTCCAAGGCAAGGCAAGGCTTGTCAAGGCAAGGCATGGCATGTCAAGAAAAGGAAAAACATGTCAATTAAAGGCATGTCTTGTCAAGGAAATGCATGGAAAGGCTAGACATGGCATGTCAAGGAAAGGCATGGCATGTCAAGGCAAGGCTAGGCATATATTTGTTTTATGATCTTTACTAACATTTATTAGAATTGTTGAATGTTTTACATCATTGGAATAACATCTTAGTTGTAGCTTATTTCATATTATATTATCATATGTGCACTTTGGTATGATGTAATAAATTTCCATTCTAAATGTCTTTTTTTGCAGAACAAGGATATTTTAGAAGATTTAGATCATCTTAAACAAATAGATCTAGATCATGATGTTGGGTCTGATGCTAAGATGGTAGATGATGCTCATGAGGATGAAACATATACATATGAAAATGATGCCATTTTCGATGTCGATGACGATGATGACGATCATGATGATTATGATCACGATGGTGATGATGATGTTGAGGTATTTGTTGGTAGCAGCTAGTGACATTCATGATCATATAGACTGCATCATGGATCATTTTTTATATATTTCTATAATGCCTCTTTTCATGGTTACTATCATATTTATCATTTTCATGACCTCTAGTACCATATTATTCAGTTGTAGCATTTTTACATGTTTCATGTTGACTTATATTGTTTGGACATGACGTATCATATTAACTTGTATCATTTTGTCTTACATAATTTATCATTTTTATTTATATCGTTTGTACAGGATGTATCATGGTCAAATCATGAGCACCATCATCACTATCAATATCATCTGATAGCATCAATTGCATCATCTCTTGAATCCATACTCCATCTAAGTAATCAAGCATGATGTTGAATAAGTCACTCACTCCACAGAGTGATACAAGAACATTTCTTCTAGTCTAGACATATGTCCTAGAAGAATAATTGTTCCAACAGATGCTAGAAGACACACCATGGGCTACAAGGACTATTCTTCTACTCCGAACATATGTCCTATAAGAATTATTGTCCTGGAAAATTTTCCACAGTGAGAGTGTCTTTCCACCAACATATTGACTATCCATCTAGATGTAAATTATCTCCAACATTAGTGGTAGGCTCTATGGAAAAGAACAATGTCATTCAATAGAACACAATTGCATCTATCTAGAGTAGTACACAACTAATATCTAGTGGTACACAACCACACCTAGTAGAACATGGCTACTAACCAGTGACACATAGTCACAACCAGTGGAAAAAATCCACCACAGTAGAATACAACTACTGTCCATAGACATGTAGTCTCCATAACAATCATATCATCTGATATCAACTTGCATAACAATATCATGATACAAACTGCATCATATGTGTCATCCTTCCACTCACATCTGTGATATCTGGAAGAGCATCTGCCCTCATAAAGTAAAACATCAGCCATGGGCTATTTGGACTATTCTTCCCAAGGATAGAAGAATAATTGTCCCTTCTTTTTTATCCTAGACCATTCACCTAACTGGGCCATTCCTCCAACACTAATCATAGAGCAACCTGGAGAGAATGAGCCTGTCCTAGGGAATGTATGTTCATGATTGATGAACCTAGACCATTCACCTAACTAATCTATTTATCCGGAACTAATCACAGTGAAACCCAAAGAGAATGAGTCTACCCTAGGGAATGATTGTCTAGACCATTTCCTAATGGAAATGATTGTCCTGCACCAACCTCGAAAAGAAACCATTCATCAAAACTAATCACAATTGTGAAATTTGAAATAATGACTTTCCGACGAGGCAGACCATTATACTTGACCACTACTCAGAGTTACTGCCAAGAAGAATGATTTTCCTATACCATTCCCCCACACTGGACACAAGGGGAATCAATGTCTATGGTACATAAACAATCTATCAGAACATTTTCATTATGAAAATGATTGTCCAATATTGACCATTTTCCAAACTGGAAAATGCTTGTTCGTCAGAAATCTCAAACCACTTTCCAAACTGGAAAAGAACTACCCATCCTAGACCACTTTTCAAACTGGAAAATGACTGTCCATAAATCAATAACATATTAATGTTCCCTCCCAACCTGGGAGTAATCAAATCCTTTTCCAAGAAATAAATCATATCCATGAGCCCCAAATTATATCTTAAGTACGAAAACATTTCATCTTGGACATAGGCTTTACCAAAATATCTTCTATTTGGTCATCTATGGAGATATACTAGAGAACCAATTCTCTCTTCTGGACTTTATCATGGATAATATAATGCTTGATCTCAATGTACTTCATCCTTTCATGGAACACTGGTTTCTCTGAAAGCTTCATATGGCTCTGATCATTACAATATATCATGGTCAAATTTATCACCTAATCAGACGGTCCAGAAACCAACTTACGAAACCACATTGCTTATGTACAAGCATCACAAGTTGCAATATAATTTTATTATGTAGTGTAGAGTGCAACAAAATTTTGTTTATTTCTAACCCATGACATCGTGACAAAGCTCAAATTGAAACATATCCGTGTAGCATTTGTTTTGTCATCTGCACTCGATAAACCCATGAAACTATATATGATAACTAAAACGTTCCACAAGGAAAATATATGGTTGAGTATTTTCCAAATACATTAACGAGCCAATAAATTGTTGATACAAAGATGGGTATACTAGATTAGATTCTCTCAACTTCTTCATATATGTCATCATGGATATAAATCCATCATCCTAGACTTTTGAGTAACCATTCTGATACACTTTCTTTGTCATATGAATTTTTCTCCATGCTTCTGTTGTATATGAGATACTCTAAATCAAGTTGCTTCAATCCATACAAGGTATTCTTCTATCTTCATACATGGGTCTCTTTCTAGTATACAGTTCTTTCTCAAATTGATTTATTGGGAAGAATAATATTTTACATGGATACTGCAAGAGGTATATCTATTTTACTGGAACAACCTTACTTCATAGTCTTCTCTGTCCTTTTGGAAGAACCTCTAGTTATGAATCTCGCAATGCTTCCATTTATAAGTCTTTTTCACATTTTCTTACATATACTATTATTCATCACAAATTCCATTTCTTTTGCTTTATTTTTTCTAGTGGGTTCAACCCATGCTCGTAGTCTTATTATTCTCGGTATAATAACTTGTTCAATTGGTTGTTCTGACTTTTATTTCTTTATTGGAATATTCATTTTCTTCCTCATCTTCAATGTTTAGGTCTATGGAATCTTCTATATATTCTATTCCCTTCCCTTCATCAGGTTCCAACTTCTTATTTTCATCATAGGATCATAAATGTAGATGGACAACCAAGGATATTCATAGATTCTTGAATAAGTATTATTTTGATCACGTGTTGTTTATCATGGATTCTACTTTCAATGGGAACATGGATAGAGACTTCATAATCTTCACGTATTCTTTAATGGATCATATCATTTTGGATTATATCCCTCCTAATCCTGGATTCATGCATGAATGCATGCTCTTCTTTTGGAATTATGCAATCATCTCCCTCCATCTAAGAGATTCCATGCTTCCTTGTACATCCTTATTGCTTTCTACAAAGTGTCACAAGTCTTATTCTAGTTTCCTATTAATTATTGACTTCTTTCCAGTATGACGCTTTCTGGGTCTCTTCAATTTTGATTCTGATTTCTACCTATATGGTAGTTTTTACTTATATAATATATTCCTTGGGAATTTGTCACCAAATATTTTCAACGTACTTCATCCTTTTCATGTACATTACTTGACTTGTAGTCATAGAAATCCTTATCTTGTTATTCGTCCATAGGTTTTGTTTCACTGATCATCTTATATTGTAAGAAATATATATGCATGATATGTATAGGAACTATGTAAACATGGTATGTGTTAGTCTCTAATTGTTAAGAACCAAATACCTGAATACAAAATATCACAATAGATCCAAAGATATTTGAATACAATCACCACACAAGATATATGAAACCATATAGAAAACCACAACTTTATTATATAAACCCTTGAGGTATACTACATTCTATCCCCCTTCACATATTTAGTCCTCGAAACATGAGAAGAAACCATACAATATGACCGGATAAGCAATGTAGCCAACTGGTACCAAGTACCACCATCCATCCATCCCAATGGAAGTCGAACATGATGTTTATTTTCTACCTTTCCACCCTTATCTTTCTCTGCATCATGTCGGGGTTTCCATGGGATTGTTTTTGTAGCTTGAGCTCTTCATGTAGTGTCGGTAGTCCTCCATGCACCTCTTGATTAGTTTCCTCTCTGGTGCCCTCCTAGTGCATAAATGTGTTGATGCACATTCCCTTGCCTTGATGACTTTTGTGTCTCTATATGATGTGGATGGTGATATACAACAACTGTAGGAATTTGTTCTTTTTTCTTCAAATCTGCAACACTTTGTGCCTTTGAGTCAATGACCTCCTTAGCTTCATGATTATGTCCTTCTTGTAGGTTTTCTTCATCTCCTTTTGTAGAATTTTCTTTTGATTCAACTTTAGATTGGGCAATAACTTCTTTGCTAGCTTCCATGGGTCCATATTTCTTACTAAGAGACACATCCTGCAATGTGATTTTCTTTTTCTTGTACCACAACTTTAAAAACTTGTTTTGCACATTAATATTAATGGTACCCACTGATTCTATCCAAGGATATCCCAAAAAAATATCCACTTCATCCATATCCATAGCATAAAAATCCGAATGCAACACATATTTATCCATGGTAATCTTCAAATCTTTAAAAATTTGAACATTTTCACCCTCAACCTTTGTGCTTTGAATATTATTTATTGGAACTTGCAATCTATTAACCAACTGAACATTGATAAAATTATGCATGCAACTAGGGTTAATAGAAACAAACATATTTTCTTTATGAATACAACCATGAACCTGTAATATAGATTTTTCACTTGAAAATAAACTCTTGGTTCTCTCTTTATCCTTATTTTCTCCATGATACCACTTGTTTAACAATATTTTTTCAAATTCTCCATTGGAAAGCGTCATCATCTCCTTATAATCAAGTGATTTCCACCAAATGGCAGCATCACCTTGCATATTGAGATCTACTCAATGGGGTCAATTCTCTTCCCATGCTGACTTTCTTTCTTTAATGAATGATTCAATACTAGGGCCATCACATTTCCCTGTAAAATACATCTTGCTATGAAAAACCCCAAAAAATAAGAACCAAAGATTGAATACAAAAGAACCACAACAGATATACAAGAATAATATGCAAAATCTACTTTATTACTATCAAACCCTTGAGGTAGGGAAACACCGTACAATGGATCCTATTATGGAAGGGATCCTCTCCTGTTCACTTGCCTCTTCGAGGGGGCATCCTCCTATTGAGCTACCACTCCAAATACAATATTTCTCTTCATGTCTCATTACATTGCTTGAATTCCTTTATATAGTGATACCATCACCTAAGAACATTCTAGAGGAGGAATCTTCTAGAAGTAGAACCTTCTAAGAAGTCCTCTTACATTTATTATATTGAATTACCCATTTATTATATCTAACTACCATAGTGGGCCTTATTTAATAATATAGTAGACCTAGTCCACCTTACATTGAATGACCTCCACTATTATCNATATAGAAAACCACAACTTTATTATATCAAACCCTTGAGGTAGGGCAACACCATACAATGGATCCTATTATGGAAGGGATCCTCTCCTGTTCACTTGCCTCTTCGAGGGGGCATCCTCCTATTGAGCTACCGCTCCAAATACACTAATTCTCTTCATGTCTGATTACATTGCTTGAACCCCTTTATATAGTGCTACCATCACCTAAGCAAATTCTAGAGGAGGAATCTTCTAGAAGTAGAACCTTCTAAGAATTCCTCTTACATTTATTATATATAATTACCCATTTATTATATCTAACTACCATAGTGGGCCTTATTTAATAATATAGTGGACCTAGTCCACCTTACATTGAATGACCTCCATTATTATCACTATGGGCCTTCTGGGCCCCCCCACTACCTCTCTAGCTACCTTACACTAATTTTTTCTTTTGATTTTGTGAGAAACCTTAATTTAAAACCCCTCCTACCTGCACTTCATTATCTACTTCCAGTTGATTTTGATCATTTTTTTTAGTGTCTTATGGTTTGCATTTCAGTTTTTGAATAATTTATTTAATTTTGGAGTTGTAAGACATGGTATTAAATGATGTGTCACTTTATATGCCTATTTGAACTTTACAAATTCAAATTATTCTAAGTCATTAATAGCACTACAGGAATGGCCTTATTCTCATAGCGCAAAGATAATCATGCCTTGATATGCATCTGTCACCTAGATTTCGTTATGATTACACATATCATGGTTTGAGAGTTCGCATGTGTCCCACAATAGCTTTGGAACCATTTAGCGATTCAAACCGTTTCTTGATCGGATTTCTCTGTACCCGCAAAGGAATCATTTCAAATCATCCAATTCTCAATGATCATTATCTTGAACCTCTCATTCTATGTCTGATTTTGCTAAATTTTAGGCACATGTATTTGCTCAGAAGAACATTATATACTAACATATTGTAGGTGGCAAATTCAGAATCCGAATCGTTCTATTTTTAGTATTGTGTTTTGATGGTGCCTAAGAGGAGTGGACAGGTAGTCAGATTAGAACCCAAGGATGTTGAACTCCTCGAAGATCATCCTCATATGGCTCAAAGGTTCATAGATGCTGGATGGTTTGAATTCCTTACCACTTTTCAAGATTACGATGAGTAGGTCTCCATGGAGTTTGCACTGAACTTTGATGGTCACGAGGTGGAGATCAAGAAGATGTTGATGCTGTTGACAAAACAGATAATTGCTAAATATTGTAGATTGGTAGTTGGAGGAGAAAGATGGTGGAAGAAAGAGCATGTGGTTACAGAGTTTGTCAATCAATTCTTGCTTCTAGATAAGAAAAATCTAAATTGGAGAAGGGGAGTTCCTTGCAACTCTATTTTCTAATTGTTATTCATAGGTATGTCACCTACGAAGGTAGATTTTCACTAGTATATATCTACCACATTAGGATATTAATGCATTTAAATGGAAATTACCCCTTAAATCTTCCTTATTTTCTACTCAAAATCTTGACAAAGATGTCAAAGAGAGTGCAGTCACTCTCCACCAATGAGAAGAGCAGTCTATTTCATCAAGTCTTAATTAAGACTTTAGTTATGTCTTCTTTGAGATAATTATAGAAGCCCTGGAGCTGGCTCATGCAATCTTTAAACCCTAACACACAGTCCAACAAACATAAGAAAGGCAAAGGGAAAAAGACTGTTACACAGAAGAAAAATATTTCAATTGATGAAACCCCTATTAAAGAAGAAATGCCTGATATCAGGGTGATGAGGAATAGCAGAGGTAAAAGACCTAAGTTGGATCCAGAAATCGAATTTTTTTTTGAGGAAGATGTTAAAGGGGAAGAAGATTCAAATGAAGATTGTAATACTCAAACTACAGTCAAGCATGAATCGCCATCCACCAGTAAAAGGGGCGTTGTAGTCAAAAGGAAAAAGGATAAAGGTTTGTCTGCGTCTCAAAAACCTAGAAGAAATTCTACTAGGGTTACCAACAAGTACAGATTGAAGTCAAAAGCCATGTATAATCCATCAATCAAAGAAGAAAATGTCATAGTCATAGAAGATGACTCTGAAAAATGATGAAGCAGGTACCAAGAAAAGGGAAAAAAGAACTCCAATGCTTAAGAAACCAGTAAACAAAGGTAAACAAATGTTTTCTTCATCTACAAGACCTGTAACGAGAGCTACAACCAGATTATAAAAAGCTAAAGAAATTGTTAAAAGTATTAGTGAGATTCCTGAGAATAAAAATGATTACCTTGTAGACTCAGATCAGATATCAGATGTGCCTGAATCCATCGATTCAACAAGTTCTGATGAAGAACATAGCTCAGGATTGGTTTCTAAATACCAATTTAAAGAAAAAGAACCCAAAGTTTCCTTAAATCTGAATGAGCCTGCACCTTTTGAAGAGTGCTCAGGATTCAGGGTTAAAATCAGAATTGATAAACAAAGGATCAAGGAACTCCAGAAAATAGTGAGAGAGTTAAAGAAAGAAAAGGTACAAATAGAAAAATGTAATGCTCGTCAGCAAGAAAGGATTCAAGGCTTAAAAAATAAGAAAAAAGAGCAAAGGGCATTGCTCAAAGAACTCAGAGAAATAAACTTCAGACTCTATTGGCACAATGTCGTGCTTACCACAAAGCTCAAACAGAAAAATTCTAAATCTACTACTGTGATTATATCCTAAAGGTTTCATGAAGATTGCTACAATCATAATTTTAATGTTTTCCAGGAAATATGGCAGTGTCTACTCGTTTTTGGCCTGTGAGATGCAAAGACCTCGAACTATATGACTAAATCAAACTAATACATGTTTTGTAGAATCAAATGTAATGCTGGGAAGATCATACAATATCAAGTTGTTGAACAATGATCTATTTTTGTATTGTAAAAGCACTTTTTGAGTTAACTTCCCTAGTAGATAGATACTATTCAAATCTAGTCATTAAAGATACACAAGATGAAAGGATATGGAGGTTTTATGGATAGTTTAAATAGGCAGAGGAAAGATTGTGTTCTGGTCGAAAAATTGGAGATCCAAAGGACTTATTCTGAAAACTCCTTGTAAGGCATTATTATTCTATTTGAAACTTAATAGCAAAGGCATATGGATGGTTAAACACTCTTTTCTACTATTTTTTCTTTCTTCATGCTTGAATTCATTATTCAAATTGCAATGCTTTTTGTTTCTTGATTGTTAATTAATACAGTGAAAAATTTACTGTGGAAATTATTTTCAAGTTTTGATATCAAGCTGATGGTCTTGTTTCTTTATGATATTCTGAAACAAGGATTTATGTGAAGTTGACAAATTGGAGAATTCATATTCTCTTTTATTATTGGTTTAATCCATATATGTGTCTACCTTTTATTCATTCAATGGGATATGCTATGTTTTGATCTTGATTTTCATGTTATGTTATAACCTTGGGCCATTTTTCAACCACCTTATTAAAAAAACCAAATTAAAAAACCTTATAAACACCTTGCAATAAACTGATGATGCCCTAGCTTGCCTTCTTATAGTCAAGTGCAACTTTAGGGACTAAAATTTTTAGCATCGTTGCCGAGGATGAAGAAACAAAGATATCTTCCCTGGGAAAATGACAAGTTTAGATTCAGATCTTGATGGTGAACAAGATTTTGGATATTATTTAAGACTGTGATTATTCACCTGGCGACTCCTCTGTGGTAATTCTGGCTCCTAAGAGAGAAGTTAAAGGACCTAAAACTCCTCTAACTTCTTCATCATCTAATAAGAGACCAGTAACCAGGAAAAATCTAGATCTTGAGCATGTCGCAACAGTTCTAGATACTGAAAAGTTACTAAGAAAACCTAAAGTTCTTTCTAGACAGTCTTCACTCTTAAAAGGAAAATTGTCTTCAGAAAGTTCTCAAGGACAATCCTCTGAAATCACCAAAACCCAAGTAGATGAAGAGGTGAATCCTGAAAGTGAAATTAAACCTATTATTGAGCCTGCTATAGTTTCATTCCCTTGAACTATTTCAGAATTAAATCTAGAAAAATGGAAGTTACTTACTGAACTCATTAAACAGGAATATCCAGACATATTTCCTATGAGTGAAACTTCGAGATGTCACATCACAGATATTAAGAGTGAACCAGAGAAACCTTCGTCATATCTTGAATCTCTCTCATATGAGTATTTTAGATCACATTATTTTTCTTTTGAGAATCCTCTATTTCTCAGACCATTAGTTGATCATAGTCAAGAAGAGAAATCCTTATCTGCTAAATATCAAGACTCAGTGACAATACATATAAGTTGTAATACACAAGGGACACTTTCATCTTCAACATCACCAATATTGCTCACTCCCAAAGCTCCAAAAATAGCTAATATGGCTGCAGACAGAATGGATGAAATAGTTGCAGCAAGGTATGCCCCTTTGGTTCTTCCACAAGTCATGTATCCCTTTCCACCAAATGATTATATGAGATACTTTCCTAGATTCAATGGAGATGGAGCAGTTACTCTTGAAGAGCATTTGAGTTTGTTTTCTAGTTTTGCAGATAATTTCAAGGTAGAGAATGTTGATGTGTGGATGAGATTATTCGTACAGGGTCTAAATGGGGAAGAAAGAAAGTGGTTCATGAGTTTGCCTCCTAATTCAATTACTGGTATCGTATCCTTAGATGATGCCTTTCTTAAACACTGGGCAGACAAGAAAGACTTTTTATACTACATTACTGAATTTGGTTCTTTAAAGAGGAAACAAGGTAAATCAATACCTGATTTTACCAAAAGGTTCAACCAAATGTATGGTAAAATTCCAGAGGAGATTAAACCTTCAAATACATCAACTAAAATCACTTTTGCCAATGCATTCAATGTCAAATTTTCCTTGTTTCTTAGGGAAAGAAGAGATTCTACCCTCAACCTGATGCAAGATGTTGCTATCAAGGTAGAATCAAACATATTAGCAGCAAACAAATTGAAGTCTAGAAGTGATAGAGATAGGAAAAAGAAAAAGGAAGAGTTGCCTTCATCTTCTAATTCAACATCTGATTCTAAAATGGATGAAATGGCTAAGATGCTGAAAACTATGACATCTGAAATGGCAAGGTTGAAGATGGAACAAAAACAACCCAGTAGACCTACACAGGAGAGTGGTTACAGAAATCCAAATCAGTTCAGGAGGCCAAACAATGTACCTCAAATCTTACCAAGAGAAAGAAAAAACCAAGATGACCAAAAGGATTTGCCTCCTTTTCAAAATAATGTAGTAGATGAGGAGGAGGATGAAGATTATATAGAAGAAGACCCTACAATTCATTTGAATTATTTTGAATCATCTCCTCTACATGTGACACAATAGGATTATGAAGATTCTTTGATTGCAAACCAGTTTGAGGAAGGGGATGAAGATGATATCGTCCAACAGGAACCTAAAAGGAAAAAATACAATCTTAGATCTGGTTCGAATGCACCTAAAGTAGATACACCTGTTTCCACAAAGAAGGCTAGTACTCCAGTTAAAACAAGAATTATCAAAGGCAGTCCAAAGATTCAAGTTGATCAACCATTGAAACAACCTGCCAAGGATAGTATTGTTGACATAAAGGAACCAGACAGAAACGTTTATGATTTCAGTTTAGAACACGAAATCAACAAAATCAAGATTTCAGTGCCATTATTAGAACTCATGAAAACATAACCCTTCAGAAAGACTGTCCTCAAGGCTCTACAGGCTCCAGCTCATGTCACCTTTTCAGATACATCCAATCTAGAGGATGAAAACCCTACTATAACTATTGGACCTCACATTGAAGACATAATTGATGCCTCTCCACCATTCTACATTTCATTAAATGTCCATGACAAGATATTTCACAATTTCTTAATGGATTCTGGTGCCTCACATAATTTCATGCCTAAGGTGGTGATGGAAGAATTAGGGTTGGACATTACTAGACCATATCATGATCTATATTCTTTTGACTCCAAGAAAGTCAAATGCCTTGGAGTTATGAAATATGTGGTTGTTACTCTTTCCCAATTACCTATGAAAAGTGTGGTATTGGATGTTATTGTGGCTGACATACCACCAAAATTTGGAATTCTTCTTTTAAGATCTTGGGCCAAGAAGGTAGGTGGTATTCTACAGATGGAACTTAGCTATGCAACCATACCTATTTTTGGTGGGGAACAACGGAGATTATATAGAGAAGTTAGATTGGCTTATTTGGTAAGTGATCACAATAATCCCACTAATCATCCTATATATGTTGTAGAATATGATCTTGGTTCTTCTATTTTTCATATGAGTGATTAGATGGCAGAAGTATCAGTTAGAAAGACAACAACTACAGTTGGAGACAATAAAGACAATTTTGTTTGGAAAATGTATTTTGACGGAGCATGTTCTAAAGAAGGTTCTGGATCTGGCATTGTCTTCATTTCCCCTACCAAGGAGGTTATTCCTATGTCATATAAACTTGAATTTGACACCACTAATAACATTAGTGAGTATGAAGCCTTGTTGTTAGGTTTGAAAGCTACTATAGATATGGGTATAGATAAGTTGTTTTTTTTTGGAGACTCAAAACTTATTATTCACCAGATCAAGAATATATATCAAACCAAATAGAAAAGGTTAAAACAATATAGAAATGAGGTGTGCAATTATGTGGATAATTTATTTTTGGCATTCAATATTACTTTTGTGCACAAAAATTTAAATTAGCAGGCTGACTCTTTGGCACTTGCAGCTAGTAACTTTAAAACTCCGATGTTTCCTAATCTAAAGTTCAAAGTTGAAGTCAGACACAGACCCTCAATACCGGATAATATAAAACATTGGCATGTTTTTAAGGACGATGAGGAAATTCAAATATTTTTGAAAACTATTGAAGAGTTTTCTAACATTTCAATAGATCTAGATGACGAAAATGGTGAAGCCGAAATACATGTTGTAGAAGTTCTTCAAGATAATATTGTTGGCCACAAAATCATTGAGCTGAAGAAAAACCATCTGCCTAAAGGTTTGGTTCCACTACAGAGGTTGTTCGATCATAATGATGTTTCCAGGAAGGATGTTATCCAAACAAAAGAAACGAATGTAGTGGACTGTGACATTAGCCCAGACGCAAACCCCAAGTTGGTCAAAATATCTAGAAAACTGTCAAAAAAACAGAAAGAAGCGTATGTTGAATTAATGAAACAATATTTAGATATATTTGCATGGTCTTATGAAGATCTAAAAGTGTTTGATACAGAGATTATTCAGCACAAAACTCCTCTGAAACCTAGATCAAAACCCGTTAAGAAAAAGTTTAGGCAATTTAATCCTGTATTGTTACCTATAATGGAAAAGGAGTTGAAAAGGTTGTTGGAAGAAAAAATCATAGTGCCACTGAAATACTCAGAATGGGTAGCCAACCTTGTACCTGTCAGGAAGAAGAACGGAGAGATAAGGCTCTGTGTGGACTTCAGGAATCTAAATAGGTACTCTTTGAAAGACAATTATCCATTACAAAAAATGGATTATATCTTACAAAGAGTTGTTGGCACAAAGAGAATATCTATGCTTGATGGATACTCAGGGTACAATCAAATATCAGTAATGGAAGAGGACAAAAAGAAAACAAATTTTACCACTCCTTGGGGCACTTTTATGTATGAAAAGATGCCTTTCGGATTGATGAACGCAGGAGCCACATTCCAAACGGATATGGACATCGCTTTCATTGGGGAGAAAGACAGGTTTGTGGTTATTTACCTTGATGACATCACTATATTTTCAGCATCCAACAAAGAAAATTTACAACACTTGAAGCAGACCTTTGAGAAGTGCAGGAGGCATGGTATATCACTTAATCCCAAAAAATCACATTTTTCCATGGAGTAAGGAAAGATTCTAGGACACATCCTTTCACCTGAAGGTATTAAAATAGATCCCGAAAGAGTAAAGTCTATCCAACAAATAGACATTCTGAGAAATAAAAAGTCTATTCAATCCTTCATTGGTAAAATTATTTTTTTAAGGAGTTTTATACCTAACTTTGCAAAGATTGTCAAGTACATTACGAACATGTTGAAAAAGGATGCAGAAATTAATTGGATACCAGAAGCGAGATAATACTTTGAAAGGATCAAGTAGGCTATTGTTCAGGAACCTGTTCTAATTAGCCCAGATTACTCCAAAGAATTCATGATTTTTTCATTTTCATTAGAAAATACTATAGTTGTTGTTCTTCTGCAAAGAAATGAGCAAGGATATGAGAAACCCATCTCCTTCTTTAGAAAAACCCTCAAAGAATCTGAATTGAGGTATGATATAATGGAAAAACGAGCCTATGCCTTCGTAAAGGCTCTGAAATCCTTCAGAGTATATGTTCTTGAATATAAGATTACAACTTATGTCCCAAGCAGTGCAGTCAAAGAAATATTGGTTTAGCCTGATTGTGAAGGAAAGCGAGGGAAATGGATAACAAAAATCTTGGAGTATGATCTCACCATAAAGCCTACTCAGCTAATAAAAGGACAAGGCCTTGCCAAATTATTGACAGAATCTAATTGCAAATCAATTGGGTTGCACCATCTTTCAGACAAGACACAAGATTCTTCTGTCCAGATTGAAGAAACAAATTCACAACTAAACAACAAGTATGTTTCTTCACCATGGTACAAATATATCATATTTTTTTTTGTTGAACTTTCAATCTCCCCTGGAGTTGGATAAATCAAAATTCATATCATTAAAGTTAAGAGCAGTAAATTACTGCATTGTTGATCAGACCCTATTCTGGAAAGACCTCAACGGTTTTCTGTTGAGGTGTGGATGAAAAAGAATCTAAACAAATATCTCATGATCTGCATCATGGTGTCTTCAAAGGCCATCATCATTGGAAGGCTACTACCTTCAAGATTCTTAGGGCAGGATATTACTGGCTAGTTCTATTCTCAGATATTTTTTCTCAGGTCAGGGCATGTGAACCCTATCAGAAATTTGCTGGAAAGCATAAACTTATATATTTGACTCTAAAACCAATCATCACCCATGGACCACTTCAATAGTGAGGATTGGACTTCATCGGAGAGATTAATCCATCATCTTCAGGACAACATAGATGGATTCTTACAGCCACATATTATTTTATGAAGTGGATTGAAGCAATTCCTACTCGGAATACAACATACAAGGTAATCATGGAATTTCTAGAAGGATATATTTTTTCCAGGTTTGGTTGTCCTAAAACACTAGTCACTGATAATGCACAGGCTTTTAAATCGAATTCCATGATTGAATTTTGTAAGAAATACAGTATCAAATTGGTTCATTCTAGTCCCTACTACCCCCAATGGAACGAATTGGCAGAATCTTCCAATAAGACTCTGATAAGAATTATCAAAAAACTACTGGAAGAAAATAAAAAATCATGGGATTCCAAGTTGAAGTTTTCCCTTTGGGATGATTGTATCAGTAACAAGAAGTCTATTGAGACATCTCCTTTCCATATGGTATATGGGATAGAAGCTATTCTTCCAACTCAACTGGGTCTACCAGTTTTAAAGTTTCTACAAGAAGAGCTAGAAGAACCCAATGATATCCAAAGGAGAATTTTTCAGATGATTGAAGTTCAGCAGGTCAGAGAACAGGTGAATCAAAAAGTTGTTTCTCACCAGAGAAAAGTCAAGGCTACATTCGATAAGGGAACTAAGAAAGATATTTTCAATGAGGGAGATTTGGTGTTAAGATGGGATGCCAGGAGAGAGGATAAAGAAAAACATGGAAAGTTTGATAACCTATGGTATGGTCCTTTCATAATAGCCAAGGTAATGAACAATAACACTTTTCTCCTACATAATTTAGACAACACAGAAACATTTGGGGGCCCAGTGAATGGGAGGTTCTTGAAGCACTATTTTCTCTAATGACTCATCAGGTTTTCAGTTAGTACAGTAGGTTTTATTTTCAATAAAGACTCCATATACCCAATGGACTTCTTTTTACAGTTATGCTGAGAATAAAAGACTGACAGATGTAGGGAGATCAGTGAATCAGAGATAAAGGAAAAGGCATTGGTCTGCAATTCTTGGAGTTTATTATCAAAACTCCATCCCCAGAAGGAGCCAATGTTAGTCTCTAATTTTTTCTTTTGAGCTTGTGAGAAATATCAATCCCAAACCCCTCCTACCTGCACTTCATTATCTACTTCCAGTTTATTTTGATCATTGTTTTTAGTGTCTTATGGTTTTCATTTCAGTTTTTGAATAACTTATTTAAGTTTGGAGTTGTAAGACATGGTATTAAATGATGTGTCACTTTATATTCGTGTTTGAATTTTACAAATTCAAATTATGCTAAGTCATTAATAGCGCTACGGGAATAGCCTTATTCCTATAGTGCAAAGATAATCATGCCTTGATATGCGTCGGTCACCTAGATTTCATTATGATGACACAGATCGTGGTTTGAGAGTTCGCATGTGTCCCACAATAGCTTTGGAACCATTTAGTGATTCAAACCATTTATTGATCGGATTGCTCTGTACCTGCAAAGGAATCATTTCAAATCGTCCAATTCTCAACAATCATTATATTGAACCTATCATTCTATGTTTGATTTTGCTAAATTTTAGGCACAGGTATTTGCTCAGAACAACGTTATATACTAATAGATTGCAGGTGGAAAATTCGGAATCCAAATCATTCTATTTTTAGCATTGGGTTTTGATGGTGCCTAAGAGGAGTGGATAGGTAGTCAGATTAGAACCCGAGGATGTTGAACTCCTCAAACTCATCCTCAGATGGCTCAAAGGTTCATATATGCCAGGTGGTTTGAATTCCTTACCACTTTTCAAGGTTACGATGAGCAGGTCTCCATGGAGTTTGCACTGAACTTTGATGGTCACGAGGTGGAGATCGAGAATATTATGATGCTAGTGAAAGAACAGACAATTGCTAAAGCTTGAAGATTGGTGGTTGGAGGAGAAATATGGTGGAAGAAAGAGCATGTGGTTACAAATTTTTTCAATCAATTCCTGCTTCCAGATAAGCAAAATCCAAATTGGAGAAGGGGAGTTCCTCGCAGCTGGATTAGACCTAAATAGCACACTACTCTGATCATTATCCACAGGTATATCACTTGCGAAGGTATATTTTCACTAGTCTATATCTACCACATTAGGATATTAATGCATTTAAAAGGCGATTACCCCTTAAATCTACCTTATTTTCTACTCAAAATCTTGACAAAGATGTCAAAGAGAGTGTAGTCACTCTCCACCAATGGAAAGAGCAATTTGTTTCATCAATTCTTAATTAAGAATTTAGTTATGTCTTCTTTGAGAGAATTACAGAAGCCCTGGAGCTGGCTCATGCAATCTTTAAACCCTAACACACAGTCCAACAAACATAAGAAAGGAAAAGGAAAAAAAACTGTTACACAGAAGAAAAATATTTCAATGGATGAAACCCCTGTTAAAGAAGAAATGCCTGATATCAGGGTGACAAGGAATAATAGAGGTAAAAGACCTAATTTGGATCAAGAAATCGAAATGTTTTCTGAGGAATATGTTAAAGGGGAAGAAGATCCAGATGAAGATTTTAATACTCAAACTACAGTCAAGCATGAATTGCCATCCACCAGTAAAAGGGGCATTGCAGTCAAAAGGAAAAAGGATAAAGGTGTGTCTGCGTCTCAAAAACCTGGAAGGAATTCTACTAGGGTTACCAACAAGTACAGATTGAATTCAAAATCCATGTATAATCCATCAATCAAAGAAGAAAACATCATAGTCATAGAAGATGACTCTGAAAATGCTGAAGCAGGTACCAAGAAAAAGGAAAAAAGAACTCCATTGCTTAATAAACTAGTAAACAAAGGTAAACAAATGTTTTCTTCGTCTACAAGACCTGTAATGAGAGATACAACCAGATTAGCAAAATCTAAAGAAATTGCTAAAGGTATCAGTGAGATTCTTGAGAATAAAAAGGACTACCTTGTAGACTCAGATCACATATCATATGTGCCTGAAGCCATAGATTCAGCAAGTTCTGATGAAGAACATAGCTCGGGATTGGTTTCTAAATACCAACTTAATGCAAAAGAACCCAAAGTTTCCTTAAATCTGAATGAGCCTACACATTTTGAAGAGTGCTCAGGATTCAGGGTTAAAATCAAAACTGATAAAGAAAGGATCAAGGAATTCCAGAAAACAGTGAGATAGTTAAAGAAAGAAAAGAAACAAATAGAACAATGGAATGCTCATCAACAAGAAAGGATTCAAGGCTTAAAAAAGAAGAAAAAAAGCAAAGGGAATTTCTCAAAGAACTTAGAGAAATAAACTGCAGACTCGATTGGTACAATGTCATTCTTACCACAAAGCTCAAACAGAAAAATGCTAAAGCTACTGCTATGATTATATCCTAAAGGTTTCATGAAGATTGCTATAATCATAATTTTAATGTTTTCCATGAAATATGGCAGTGTCTACTAATTTTTGGCCTGTGAGATGCAAAAACCTTGAACTATATGACTAAATCAAGCTAATACCTGTTTTGTAGAATCAAATGTAATGTTGGAAAGATCATACAATATCAAGTTGTTGAGCAATGATGTATTTTTGGATTGTAAAAGATCTTTTTGAGTTAACTTCCCTAGTAGATAGATACTATTCAAGTCTAGTCATTAAAGCTACACTAGATGATAGGATCTGGAGGTTTTATGGATAGTTTAAATAGGCAGAGGAAAGACTGTGTTCTAGCCGAAAAATTGGAGATCCAAAGGACTTATTCTGAAAACTCATTGTAAGGCATTATTATTATATTTGACGCTTAATAGAAAAGGCATATGGATGGTTAGACACTCTTTTCTACTATGTTTTCTTTCTTCGTGCTTGAATTCATTATTCAGATTGCAATGCTTTTTGTTTCTTGATTGTTAATTAATACAGTGAAAAATTTACTGTGGAAATTATTTTCAAGTTTTGATATCAAGCTGATGGTCTTGTTTCTTTATGATATTCCGAAACAAGGATTTATGTGAAGTTGACAAATTGGAGGCTTCAGCTTCTCTTTTATTATTGGTTTAATCCATCTATGCATCTACCTTTTATTTAGTTAATGGGATATGTTATGTTCTGATCTTGATTTTCATGTTATGTTATAACCTTGAGCCACTTTTCAACCACCTTATTCAAAAAACCAAATTATAAAAACCTTCTAAACACCTTGCAATAAACCGATGATGCCCTAGCTTTCCCTCTCACAGTCAAGTGCAACTTTGTTGAAATTACTAATACAACT
>SNQJ01S0047492.1:50648-65558 GCA_010110895.2 Picea sitchensis | reverse complement strand
CTATTAAAATATTCATAATCTTTCTTCAAGTGATCATCAACATTATACAGCATATGGACAGTAAAAGTAAAAAGCATCAGTCACACATAAGGTATACACAGAGACATATTTTCATGAGGAAACCCATAAAGGGAGAAAACCTCTTCTTCTTCGAAATGATAGACATTCTTTTAGGTTCTGTACATCATCTATAATTAAGCACCAACTCAATGTGAGGCTGCTACCTTTTTTTTACAAGCTACAACTTGTTTGAGGGAACCAACTCTCTAGTTTCTCTAGCACCCACTAGAAGAAAGCATCAACTCCCTGAATATTTAAGCACCAACTGGATGGAAGCACCAACTTCCTTAATGTTCCAGCACCAACTGGATGGAAGCACCAACTTCCAGTTACACAGGCTCCAACCTGTATAACAGAGAATGGTTGTTCTCCCTTGCACCACCCTTCCACCCTAGTTTCTCTGGTTGCAACGAGATGGAAGCTACAACTTCCTATGTTCAAGATCCCACTTGAACCCCTGAGGAAAATAGTCCTCCCAAGCACCTCCCAACCTCCCTAGAATATGAATGGATAAATAAACAGTCAACTTTACAGATAAATCAGTTCTTACCAATCTTTCTTTGTTCTGTAAATATGGTCTTCTACACACTGTTCTGTCATTCTGCTCTGCTTCTGCTCTTTCTGTCATTCTGCTCTTCTTTTACTCTTTCTGTCATTCTGCTATGCTTTTACTCTTTCTGTTGTTCTACTCTGCATTTCATCTCACTCTGCGCATTTTCTAAATCTCATGCTATGCATCCTCTTCTTTTCCCTTTCTTACTGTTTCGTTCATTTTCCATCGAGAATAGCCAAACTTTCACATTCTGTCTCATTTTCTTTTATACACACTTCCTCGATGGTTCCACTTCACATTTCCTTATGCAAAACAAGGACAATTGTCCTAGCAACTGAAACTCTAACTAATTCTCAATCATGAGTCCGTTTCTTTTAACGGATTCGTAACTGAGGGGTTAACTGTGAGAGGGAATAATAACCCTCCGATCACATTCAAGTTTATCTGCACCATTGGATGAACTTTATTAATCTTCCCTTTAAATCAGATTTCAGAATTCCTTATGTTCAATGTTCTTTTCACTTACAAATCCCGATCCACAAAATTCTGTAAAGCAGTCAGATCAAAAATCCAGATCATATTTAGATCTGACAGTTCAGATTAAGTCGAGATTTCACTCATCGCGATTTCCACACTCTAGACGTTCAATGTTTTTGTCACTTTAAATTCCCGATCCTCGACACTCTGTAAAGAAGTTGTATCAATGGTCCAAATCACATCTCTATTCAACGGCTGTGATTAAATCGTGATTTCACATATTGCAAAATCGGGATTCCTGATGTTAAAAAACTTTGACATCTCCAACTCTCGATCCCCGAAACTCCGACAAGGTGTCCATATGATGATGTCACACATGGATTGACACATGTTGAATATTGCCACATGTCCCTCTGATTCGTGACTTACATGTGCCTAAAATGTTGAATCAGCCTGACACTTGTCATTACTTGGTCGTGACATGTGTTCCTAGATGACATGGTCTGCTGACGTGAGTCGGGTCGACGGTTCAGATGTGATCTTTATTTGATGGCTCAGATTACGTTGGGATTTTTCATATCGATAAATTTGGATTCCTGTTGCATTGTTTCTTTGACATTTCCAACATGCGATCCTCGAAACTCCGACCAACGGTTCAGATGTGATCTTGATTTGACGGTTCGGATTATGCCGGGATTTTTCATATCTTGAAATCGAGATTCTTGTTGCATTGTTTCTTTGACATTTCCAACACGCGATCCTTGAAACTCCAATTAATGGTTCAGATGTGATCTTGATTTGATGGCTCATATTACGTCGAGTTTTTGTGAGCCCTCTACTCCTTGCACTTTTAAAGATCGTGCAANGCTTAGATCTAATGCTTGTGATCTATCCTCCTCTTCAGTGCGCTCTTATTGTCTTTATTTAGATCTGACGGCCCTCATGCTATCGTGAATTTTGGATGTGATCCAACAATTAGAAATGCTTCTTGGGCCTTCGATTATTTTGTCAATGTTGCATTGCCTTCGATCATTCGGTCTTCCTGGACTTATCTTTTTTTTTCCTGTCGATCACAAACTGCCTGTACTCATGCCATATTCACCATTGTACTTTCCATCAATGACAAGCATTCGCTGTCTATTAAATATTTTCCAACAATCCTCTGTACATTCTTTCTGTACTTATGCCATTCGCTCTTCCTGTACTTATGCCATTCATTGTCTGTTAAATATTTGCCAACAATCTCCCCCTTTGGCATTGATGGCAATTCAAGCACCTACATGCATTCGGATCTCGCATGCACTTGGATCTCAACACCCGCATGCATTCGGATCTCCTCTCCCGAACTCGAACTCTTTTCTCTCCCTTTGACATCAATGTCAAAAAATTAATATCCTTCCCCTGATCTGTTGCAAAAGATACTCCCCCTGTCGACTATAAGCATCTTGGAAATACACCAGATATTCAATAAGTACTCTACCTGACCAGGTCAACATATTAGACACAGGAGATTATAACCCCCAACTTTTGACGAAGGTATCCAAAAGGGGTCGCTTCTAATGGTTTAGTAAAGATATCAACAATATGTTCTGTAGAAGATATATAATTTAGTTGAACAATTATGTTTGTAACTTGTTCTCTGAGAAAATGGTACTTGATTGGAATATGCTTAGTCTTGGAATGAAGAACAAGATTCTTGGAAACACTAATGGAATATTTTTAGTCTTGGAATGAAGAACAAGATTCTTGAATACACTAATAGCACTTTGTGTTATCCATACAATGAATTGAATGGGATCAATATAATGTACCTTCAGACCGGCAAGAGTTTGTATCATCCATAAAATTTGTAGGCAGCAAGTAGCAGCAAGAATGTATTCTGCCTCTGTAGTGTATAATGAAATTGATCCTTGCTTTTACTAAGCCATGCAACTAATGAGTCACCTGTAAAATGCTCCTCCACTAGTGCTTTTTTTCTCATCAACACAGCTGTCTAGCCAGACCGAATAAGTAGTTAACTGAAATTCTGATTTCTAGGATACCATAGACCATAAAGTCATTGTTCCTTTCAAGTATTTAAATATCCTTTTGATAGCTACCAAATGACTTTGTTTAGGAGCATACTCAAAATGACCTTACCATTCCAATAGCTTGCATTATATCAAAGACATGTTGTGATGCAATGTAAGACTACCTATCATATGAGCTTATACGTGTTCTTGTTCAACATCACGTGAGATATCATCTTTACTCGCTTGCAACCAACCACCACCATAGGTGCTAATCAGAGGAATATTCCATCTGAAATTCTTCAACATCTCTTTCAAATATTTTTCTTTTGAGAGACAAAAAATTCTCGCAGAGCTTTGTTTTACTTAAAGCCAAGAAAATATGACAGCTTTCCTATCATGGGACATTTTCAAATTCTCGCTTATGTGAGTTAGAAAACCACCGGATAGATGATTCATTAGTACAACCAAAAAATAATATCATCTACATAAACCAAAACAATTAGTAAATTATCACCTTCAGACTTAATGTAAAGGTTATCACAACAATACCTTTCTTGAACCTTTTTCTTGTAGAAATTTGTCTAGTCTATAATACTAAGCTCGTGGTGTTTGTTTCCACCATATATAAGGCCTTCTTTCAGCTTACAAACATAATTAAGATTATCTATCAATGAGAATCCTTTTAGGTTTCTCCATATATACCTTTTCCTCTAGATCTCCATTAAGAAATGTTGACTTAACATCCATCCTCGATAAAACTTTCAGTTCTTATGACATGAATAAGCAAGAAATATTTGAATAGCTTCCAATCTTAAGCCACTGGTCCAAAAGTTTCATCAAATTCCTGACTCAACTTGCATATCCCCATGCACTCAATCTAGATTTATTTCTAACAACTTGTCCTTTTCTCATTCATTTTATTCTTTGAACACCCATTTGAACCTATTACATTCTTATTTTCAGCTCTAGGACAAGCTCCCAAGCATTGTTCTTCTCTCAACTGATCAAGGTTTTCATTCATTGCTCTAATCCAATTATCTTCCCGATTCTCGTAATTTTAGGGGTTTAGTCATAGACAAAAAGGAAACATGAGACTGCTCGAAGTCTTTAATCAATTTCCTTCTTGTCCTAAACTCCTTCATTTATGTCCCCAATTATTTGATTTTCGGGATGATTCTTTCTAACAATTCCGAGAGGTGATTTTGATTCTTTCTCTGCTGATTTGTGTCACTTTGAATATTTGTATCTTCATCTGATGTAGACTCTTCTCTTTCTGATCCTTGACCTGTTCATCTTCATTCTAACTCAGATTCTCAAGTATTGGTTCAACACTGCTAATATTTCTCGGGATCAGATTTTCATCAACTTTTATATCTATACAATCAACTAGCTTGTACAGTCTCTTATTATAGCATCTACATCCTTTAATGTTTGTAGCATAAACTCCAAGAAGATACCGCCATCAACCCTATCATCATATTTGCCAATATTTTCATCATTGTTCTTGATATAACATTTACTCCCTAAACTTTAAAATGCTTGATTGAGGCATGTCTACCAAACCAAAGTTCATAAGGGGTCTTGTCACAGCTATTCTCGAGATGAGCTTTGTTAAGGATATGAATAGTTGTATGTATTGTTTCCACCCAATATGTCCGAGGTAAGTTCCTTTCATTCATCATTGATAATTCCATTCGCTTGAACCGCCTATTCTCGCTCTCAACAAATCCATTTTGCTTTGGAGTCCTTTGAATTGTGTACTCTCTTTGATCCCATGTTTATCACAAAACTTTGAAGTTTCTAACTGAACTCTCCTCCTCTATCGACTCCATCAGCTTTAATCGTTTTCATGTTTGATTCTCAATCGTGAGCCTTAAATACCTTTGAATTTCAAATGTCATATTTTTCTTTTCAGCAACCCAAGTTAGTCTAGAATGGTCATCAATAATCAACATAAAGTAATTTTCTTTTCCTCAGACCTTCTTCCTTTGATGGGTCTCACATAGATCCATATGTACTAACCGAAGAGGTTTTTCTGTTGAGGAAATTTTTAAGATTTGAACTGAAAGTGAACAAGATTTCCTATCTACCGTGGTTTACAAATAGAGTCATATGGCTTTGATATCTCTCAAAAGATATATTTTAATTTCCCATTGTTTTTGAGTTTGATTATGTGATAAAAATTTAGGTGACCAAGTCTCCTATGCCATATCCAATTTTCATCATATTTAAGTTGTATTCTTTCTTCTTCCTTAAAAACATAGACATTGTTTTCTGCTCTTATACCTTTTGCAACTAGTTGACCTCAACTACGCTTTTATTTTACATTCTTTAGAGGTAAAACAACTTCACACCCTCAAATACGTGACTTGAATTACACTAAGCGCATTATACTAAATATTCTATAAGCAACACATCTTGAGCTTTCTTTTCCTCAAGCATAATAAATTTACAATTCCTTTACCTTTATCTTTCCAGTGTATCATTTCCAAAAGTTACATTCCCTCGATTTGCTATCCTTCTTAGAGTTAGAAACTTACTGCCTCCATCTCATATGTTTGGAGCATCCACCGCCAATATACCAAGGATTATTTTTCTTTGGGTTGATAGCACTAGTCCACACTTTGTCATCTACTTTTCTTCTTCCGTGACTTTTGACATTTTCGTAAGTGGAGATCAAATCAATTCATTTCTTTAAGTGACAGTCTGTAGTTTTATGACCATAATTATGACAATTGTAACATTCTCGTTCATTGAATAATGGATCATAACGAATGTTATGATCATATTTGTTGTTGTGTTTCACTTGTGTGCTTCTCCCAGTCATCGGGCTACGATTTATGAATATGGATTCTTTGTTGCTTGGCTGTCTCAATCTTTGTTGTGGAAGATAGTTATTCATTGTATATCTTGATTGTTCATATCTAAATATTAAAGAACAAGCTATATCTTTGTGACCAAATTAGAACAGAAAAAACAAAGTGAACTACAGAAAAAAAATGTTTGTACCTTGAAAAATTCTGTCTTATTTGAGGAGGTCAATTTATTTCACGCCACAATCTTTCCTCGGGTCTATAAATTCAGTTTTTGGGATTTTTCTTTCATTTCTCCTTGGTGGTTGATTTTCCTTCTTTGTTTCCTCAGAGGTGACTATTGTCACTGCTTGAGGATTTGACAAACTTGATGATTATGTATTACTTGGATGATCACTACTTGACTCTTCTTCATATCCCAATCCAACTTTCAACTTTGAATTTCTTTGTCATTTAGAATGGAGGTTAATTTTTCTCAGGCTTTAATACTTGGTAGATTTGATGATACAACCTCTTTAAATTTCTCCATTTCTTTTCTAGTTTTTACTATCTCTTCTTCTAAGGCTTCACACCCTAATTTCTTTTCTCTGATAAATGTTGTTTCGGAGTGTCTTCTATTTTCTTTGCTCTTCTAATTCCAATCTTCAACAGAGTAAAGTCTTCATCAAGTTTTTTTTTTTTTTTTTTTTTTTTTTTTTTTTTTTTTTTTTATTTTTTGTTCTGGTTCGAAGTTCATCGATTTCTTCCAATACAATCGGACGCTTATCCTTCCAAATCAACCATAGCTTCTTCATTCAAATCATTGCATGTTCTTTATCATAATCCTCCTTGGCCATAAGCATGAATTCATTTTACCTTATCTTCACTGGATGAGTCACTATCGGTGTTCTCTGAGGAATTGTCATTATTTTTGCAAACTGTAAACTTTTCTTCTTATTATATTTCTGTATTTGTACTTCTTTTCATCATCGAGTTCGGGTCCTTTTTTTTGATGGGGACACTAGGATGTAAAATGACCTATCTTACATCTAAGTGTCCCCATCAGAAAAAGCATTTGAAGGGAAACTTCCCCTTGATCATTTCTTTGATCCTTTCTTTAACCTTTCTCACAATTTTTCCCTCAATATCATCTAATTTTGAATCAGTATTCTTTGTTCCTTTTTAAAAGATGCTTCTCCTTAGTACTCAGATTTGTCTTTACAATTCTCATTTCATATGCGCTAGAGTTCCTAGAATTTGATCAATGGATGTAGTTTTAAGATCATTTAATTCTTCTATTGCAGTATATATAGTTGGACTAAATTTATCAAGAAAAGATTTTAAAATCTTTTGAACTAAGAGCGAATCATCAAACTCCTCACCAAGACCCTTCATGGCATTTTACAAGTTCTTCAACCTAAAAAATACTTGCTAATTGTTTCATCTTCTATTGCATCTTTTAGCCACCAAATTTCAATCAGATGTTTGGAGTTTGGCATCTTTAACTTTCTAATTTCCTTCCATAATTGTTGCTAATAAGTTTATCCCATTACTGTTTTTGCAAGACAAGATGTATCACCTTAAAACTCGCCTTCAATAAGTCCATTCAAGATAGTATTCATCCCCTTAGCATTAAAAAATAAACCTAACTTATCATCCTTGGAGGCTAGCACAACAAGCTTTATATAACCAGTTTCTACTACATCCCAAACATCAAAGACTCAAGGCCATTGGGTATGTTCTCATTCTAACCTTCCTTAAGGAAAATTTGTTCCATCAAACGTAGGGGGCTTAGAGGCTTGGAACTCTTCACATACTTGTCATGTTTAAGCTACAGATCTACCTTTGAATAAATAGGAACCCGGCCTGATACCAATTGTTAAAATTCACTAATACAACTCAGGTGAACTAGTTGTCTTTGTGCTTAAACAATATTTACTCTATTAAAATATTCATAATCTTTCTTCAAGTGACTAACATTATACATATGGATAGTAAAATTAAAAAGCATTAGTCACACATAAGGTACATAGAGACATATTTTCATGAGGAAACCCATAAAGGAGAAAACCTCTTCTTCTTTGAAATGATAGGCATTATTTTAGGTTCTGTACATCATCTCTAATTGAGCACCAACTCAATGTGAGGTCGCTACCTCTATTTTACAAGCCGTGAACTTGTTTGAGAGAACCAACTCTCTGGTTTCTTCTAGCACCCACTAGAAGGGAAGCACCAACTCCCTAATATTTCTCCAGCACCACCGGGATGGAAGCACCAACTTCCCTTAATGTTCTAGCACCAACTGATGAAGCAATTCAACTTCTAGTTACATGTGCCCAACCCGTGAGTAAAAGAGAACACTTTGTGTTCTCCCTTTCACAGACCACCCCTCACACCCTAGTTTCTCTTCCTCGGCCGCAAACTGCATGATGCCATTAACTTCCCGTGTTCAAGATCCCACTTAAACCCCCGAGGGACAAAGTTCTCCTAAGCACCTCCTAACCCTCCCTTGAATATGAATACAATAACAAATAACTTTACGTGATAACCGCTTCTACCAATCTTTCTTTGTTCTATAAAAATGGTCTTCTACAAACTATTCTACTATTCTTCTCTTCTACTTCTCCTCTTCTGTCATTCTGCTCTGCTTTTACTCTTTCTGTCATTCTGCTCTGCTTTTACTCTTTCTGTCGTTCTTCTCTACTTCTTCTCTGTGCTTCATATCACTCTGCACATTTTATAAATCTCATGCTACGCATCCTCTCCTTTTCCCTTTCTTACTGTTTCGTTCATTTTCCATCCAGAACAACCAACCTTTCACATTCTGTCTCATTTTATTTTATACACACTTCCACGACGGTTCCACTTCGCATTTCCTTATGCAAAACAAGGAAAACTGTCCTAGCAACTGAAACGCTAACTGATTCTCAATCATGAGTCCGTTTCTTTTAACGGATTTGTAACTGAGGATTTAACTGTGAGAGGGAACAGTAACCCTCCGATCACATTCAAGTTTATCTGCACTGTTGGATGAACTTTATTAATCTTCCCTCTAAATCAGATGTCAACATTCCTTATGGTCAATGTTCTTTTCACTTACAAATCCCGATCCACAAAATTTCGTAAAGCAGTCAGATCAATGATCTAGATCATATTTAGATCTGATGGTTCAGATTAAGTTGGGATTTCACTCATCGCAATTTCGACACTCTGGACATTCGGTGTTTTTGTCACTTCAAATTCCCGATCCTCGACACTTCGTAAATAAGTCGGATCAACGGTCCAGATCACATCTCTATTCAACAGCTGTGATTAAATCGTGATTTCACATATCGCGAAATCGGGATTCCTGATGTTAAAAAACTTTGACATCTCCAACTCTCGATCCCTGAAACTTCGACAGGGTGTCCATCTGCTGACGTCACACGTGGATTGACACGTGTTTAATACTGCCACATGTCACTCTGATTCATGACTTACATGTGCCTAAAATGTTGAATCAGTCTGACACTTGTCATTACCTGGTCGTGACACGTGTTCCTAGCTGATGTGAGTCAGGTCGATGGTTCATATGTGATCTTGATTTGACGGCTCAGATTACGTCGGGATTTTGCATATCGAGAAATCGAGATTCCTGTTGCATTGTTTCTTTGACATTTCCAACACGCGATCCTCGAAACTCCAATCAACAGTTCAGATGTGATCTTGATTTGACGGCTCAGATTACGCTGGGATTTTTCATATCGAGAAATCAGGATTCCTGTTGCATTGTTTCTTTAACATTTCCAATATGCGATCCTCGAAACTCCGATCAACGGTTCAGATGTGATCTTGATTTGACGACTCAGATTACATCAAGTTTTTGTGAGCCCTCTACTCCTTGCACTTTTAAAGATCGTGTAGGTTTTCCTCAATCCAACGGTGGTTGGAACCTGCACTTGGATCTAACACCTGTGATCTATCCTCCTCTTCACTGCGCTCTTCTTGTCTTTATTCAGATCTGACAACCCTCATGCTGTCGGGAATTTTGGATGTGATCCAATGATCAGAAATGCTTCTCGGGACTTCGATTATTTTGTCAATGTTGTGTTGCCTTCGATCATTCTATCTTCCTGGACTTATCTTTTGTTAGCCTGTCGATCACAAACTGCCTGTACTCATGCCATCTTCACCATTGTACTTGCCATCAATGAAAAGCATTCGTTGTCTGTTAAATATTTTCCAACAATCCTCTGTACATTCTTTCTGTACTTATGCCATTCGCTCTTCCTATACTTATGTCATTCGTTGTATGTTAAATATTTGCCAACAAACTTTAGGGACTAATAGTATGTACAAGAACTATGTTATAGAAGAATATTGTTACCTTGACTAGAAGAAAAATTCTACTTCATCATGCTTAATTTTCTTTGAGGTTTCCTTTTCTTCAACAATTGTTTCTTCGTCTATTTCGTTCCTTAAGAAAAACTTTCTCTTATTCATGAAATTCTTGAATTTTGTTATGAAGGCTCAATCATCATATTTATTTTGGGATTTCTCTTTTGTGCTAAACCTTGATTCTTCTTTTGTGCAAAAGTCCAAAGTTATTCAAATGTGAGATAGTCCTTTCTTGTGTTCAAGCTTGCGACAAATGCATCCCATGTCTTCGGAAGGATGTTGAGTACTATATTTACTAGTTCCTGGAAATGCTTTCTTCAATAGCTTGTAGTTGATCTCTAAAATGAGATATTATCACAAAGTATGATGTTATGCTATCATCATCCTTTTTTTTTTATGTCACGGAGCTAATTCTTCACACTCATTACCTGTCAAATATTTTTGACTGAGAAGAATTTATTTAGGGCATCATACATATTATTAGATCAGTCAAGATGAGAAATGTAGGTTATCAAGTGGTATTTTGCAGATTCCACTATGATAATCATAGAATTTATTTCATTTTCCTTGAACTTCTTCATAACTGCAATTTTCTGAGATTCCTTCTCTTTTCCCACTTCAAACTGTGGTTCCATGATCTTGCCTTTCATGAGATCAAGCACTTTATTCTTGGAAAGGATGAGGTCAATCCTTTTCTTCCATGATCTGAATTTAGAAGCCCCTTCTATCTTGTTTTCTGACTTCATAGAGTAAGTAATTACTTCTTTGACTTGGTCAACCTTTGACTTTGACTTGGTAAACCTTTGACTTTGAATTGGTCAACCTTTGACTTTGACAAAAAACTCAAACTTTACGTCTTGGATTGCTAAGAGTACTAGGAGGTGTGATAGACTAGGGAGAACTAGGCTATCCAAATATTAGGTCAATATCTTCACTTTAGGTGCCTTAACAAGAGGGTTAGGGTTTCGTTGTTGTAGAAAAACTTTGACTGCAACTGCAACTGTAACTGAGAAAATCCTCCCAATCTATCTTCCAGTGGTTATACTCTCTGAAGATAGTGTGGGACCATAACTTATTAGAATAAAAGGTGTGCTCATTTCACCATAGAAAATATCTCAATATTGTCACCCAACCATAGGCACAAATTCCACCCCCGAGCACCTTAACCTTGATAGAGAGAATAATTATGGAATCAAACCCTAGAAACAATAGCCAATCAAGGTAGTGTACCTATTTCTAGAGCTAGCATACCAAGAATAAATTCCAAACCATAACCAAGATAAAGTCCAACCCAAAACCGAAAATGCAAGTTACAACTCCTCTCCAAACTTGCACACGACTGGTCTTAAGCAGTTGTGAGAGAGAGTGTGTAAAAATTATCTCTAGCGCCCTCTATTTATACTACTCCAAGTCACCTAACTGGGCCAACTTCTCTTCCTGGAGGATAATAACTTAATAATAATAATTCTCTTGAGTCGACTTGTCTCTTAGGTTTATTATCCAATGTTTTAGGGTTTATCTTGCTTCTCGAAATATTCTAGTCTTGTCGGGGTTACAAGTAGAGGTTGATACCTCCCACAACTACCATAATATCAACACTGATTTGGTTGATGAGTTTGATGTGACAAATTATTGTGACAGGTTATTTTTGAAGGTGTGGTGGTATATTTGATAGATTATTTCTATCTACAACCTGGGTCTTGTACTTGAGGGTTGGATTCCTCACATCTTGGTTGGTTCTGAGATCTGCAGGATGGGTCTTCTATGTAGAGTTGGTACTCTATTGGAGTTTTTTCTCTTTTAAGTTGATGTTGATAAAACCTTGATATTGTAGTCTTCTATAACACATAATGCAAAATGTTTACATATATAACTAGTGATCTTTGTGTTTATTTTGGTGATGTCTTATAGTTCTCCCTTATTAATGAATGTTGTTGATACATAGAATTAACTAAGTATAAATGAATAATATGTTTGAAGGTGTTTCTGACTAAAGTTTTGTAAGAAGTGTGAAAAGATCCTCACACTGATTCACCCCCCCTCTTAGTGTGGTCAGTGTTTATAACAGTCTATGGAAACATATTGAAGCATAGAATATATTCATGGAGTTTAATTAATATTTTGGGTACATGAAATTGCATAGGAGGACATAGAAGACACATGTAGCATTCAAGGCTAAAACTATAAATGGGCCTTAAACTTCAGTAGGCTATATATAGTATCCTGGAGCTCATATTAAGGTGAAACTTGGTCAAATTGTTCAAAGGTGGCTCATGAAGATACCCAATTGAGCTTCTAACAAAATATTAAAGGGGTGGTGTCTGGATGAAACAACAAGGATCAAATTACACATAGAATAATAAAATGTATAAAGGGAGTAAGTGGGTAATATTCGAAGGACCATAACTTTCTACTCATAAATCAGAATTGAGCAAGAAATCATTCATTGGAAAGGTATTGGAAAGAGGATTCCATGTATGCACCCAGAAACGTTAATTGAGTAGTATAATTCATAATAAATCAAAAAGAATAATTCTGGTATATTTAAAAATGTAGAATGGTGGATAATATTTAAATATTTGTTAAACTATTTAGTCTAACAAATCCTATTTCCTACAAATTTTGAATAGTTAAGAGAAAATAGATCATAATAGGATCAACATAAAGATTAGATTCATGGAATCTGCACAGAGGAATTACAACCATGAGGATGAAATCAGGGAATTGTATGTTAGATTGGGAAATGTAGGGACATAATCAAATGGTCATGGAGAAGGGAAAGAAGAAAGCATGAACTTGGTGGATACCATCAAGAGGCTACAAAAATATGTACAAAGTTATAAGGTTTATAACTAGAGGATTATGAAATAAAAATAGCAACAAGATGACTTCAACATCAAGTTGCTACAGATCTTGGACAAAAGAGAGAAGAAAATGGATAATGAGACAGAGTCAAGCAAGTCAAGAATTCATAGGTATCATGATAAAATAAGAGAAATGAGAATTGTTGATATACATCATCATCACTCACCAAGGCATTCATCTAGGAGAGAAAACAATAGTTCAATTCCATATCATGTCAGGAAGAATATGAAGAGGTATGGAGTAGATGAGCTACAAGGAGAGATGAATAATATCAAGACTCCTACATTTGATGATTAGCATAATAAATATGAATATGCAGAGACATGGATATTAGGAATGAGGAAGTGTTTTTAGTTACATAATTACTCCTCATAAGTAGAAGGGAGAATTGTAATCTATTATCTCAAGGGAAAAGCATCAATGTGGTGGAACTAGTTCGTGCAAGTGAAACACATTGATGAGAATAAAATTACTTGGAGGGAGTTCAAGAGATATTTTCAAAAGACGTACTTGACCAAGAATTATTATGATAAGAAAATGAAGGATTTATTTGAACTTAAGCTTGAGAATATGACCATATATGACCATGAAAGGAGATTACTAGAGATACTAAAATATGTTCCTTTCATCAAGGATGAATAAGTTAAAATTCAGAGGTACATGAGTGGGAAGCCATCATTTATCAGTGATAACATATAGTATGATGAACCCAAGAAATTGGAGGAAACTATAAGGATATCCAAGTGTCCCTATGATCGGAATAAAGGAATACCTACTTATTAGAAGGCTTGGGAAGACAAGAGGAAAGGGAAGATGAAGAAAAGGAAGAAGGGGACCAAGCCTCCATTCTTCAGAAATAATTCTCAGGGACAACCATCTTCCAAGGATCCCATATTGAAAGAGAGAATGTGGAAAAGACCATGTAAGAAACTAATGAAGTGTTGGAGTTGTGAGGTATATCACATGTACATATATTTCCCTCATAAAGGTGATAAAGTGAGGACTTCTCACAATGTACGTAAAGTTGATGCAATGGAGGAAATAGGCATAAATGTGCCAAGGATCTATGCATCCATGGATAATAAAAAAATATGAGTTTCAATCTCCCATGATTGAAGTGGAGGGTAAGATAAAAAAACAACCCATTGATATTTTAATTGATTCAGGAGCTAGTCATAGTTATCTGGATCCTAATATGGTGGAAATATTTCATTTTCCAAGAATAAATATTGGGAATCCTTGGATGGTGCAACTATCTACAAGAGATAAGAGAAAAATTAATGATATGGTCAATCCATGTATAATGGAAATGAATGGGTTGAGCATAAGGGAAGAGTTGAACAACATACCTTTGGGCTCATATGATTACCTAATTGGTATGGATTGGTTGGAAAAGAATAATGGTGTCTTATAACATTATAATAAATTATTTACTTGTTTGGATGAATAAGGGAATTTGAGGATATTTCAAGGTATTCCAAGAGTAGTAACTATCAATTAAATTTCATCCTTGCAGCTAAATAAGAGCTTGAAAAAAGGGTTCCAATTATTTGTAGCTCATATTGAGTAGGAAACCATTAAGCCCTAATATTGGCTCACTACCCCTTAATTGGGGCATATTAGATTAGTAATGTTATTTTATTTCTATCGGCTTTAGGCCATTAGTTGTAATTATACCTCCTAGTCTCCTATATATACCAAGGAGACATTTTCATTTTGAATCATCTTGTACTTGAACATTTAAGTGGGGTAAAAGGAGGTTTCCCCCTCGAAG
>SNQJ01S0047492.1:35094-49484 GCA_010110895.2 Picea sitchensis | reverse complement strand
ACCAAGGAGACATTTTCATTTTGAATCATCTTGTACTTGAACATTTAAGTGGGGTAAAAGGAGGTTTCCCCCTCAAAGAGGCTTATTATATGAAATTATCTCTTTTTCAAGGCGTTGAGTACTTTTCCTGAGGTTTTTATATGTTATATTGATGTTTGGTTCTTAACAGAAACTAAACATAAAGTTCTGAATATTCAATATTATGCAATCCTAAAAGAGTTTGAATATGTATTTAAAAAGAAATCAGTTTTTCCACCAAAGAGAGATATAGATTTCACCATTAATTTGGTCCCTGGAGCATCCTCAGTGTCCAAGACTCCTTATAGGATGAGTACACTAGAGATGAGGGAGCTGCAAATGAAACTCAAACAAATTTTGAAGAAGGGGTATGTATACCCAACTATGTCACATTGGGGTGAAACAGTGTTATTTGTGAAGAGGAAGGATGGAAAGTTGAGGATTTTCATTGACAACAACCAACTGAATAAGGTGACAGTGAAGAAAAAGTATCATTTTCCAAGGATACTTGATATTTTTGATGAACTAAAATATTCTAAGGTATTCTCCAAGATAGACATCAAATTAGTTTATAAATAGGTGAGAATTAAAGAAGAGGACATAAAAAAAACAACATTTAGAACCAGGTATGTCCATCAAGAGTTCACAGCGGTTCCATTTGGGTTGTCAAATGCACTAGCTGTTTTCATGTGTTTAATGAATGGTATTTTCAAATATTACTTAGATAATTTTTTCATTGTATTTTTGGATGACATGCTTATTTAGTCTAAGTATGAAGAAGAGCATAAGAAACACTTGAGGATGGTGTTACAAGTAATGAGTTAGCATCAGTTGTATGCAAAGTTGATCAAATTCTAATTTTACCACAGGCATATACATTATTTGGTCCATATCATTTCAAAATAAGGGATAGTTGTGGATCTGAAAAGGATAAAATCCATTGAATAATGGAAAGTACCAAGGAATGTCTCTGAATTTAGATCATTCATGGTATTTGCAGGGTATTATAGAAGATTCATTTAAGGATTTTCAAAGATTGTACACCCAATCACATATTTTCAAAAGAAGGGTGTAATATTTGAATGGATTTCTAATTGCAAAAGAAGATTTCAATACTTGAATATTTTATTAACCAGTGCACCAATATTGAATATTATTGATCCCAATGAGGATTTCATTATGTGCATTGATGCATGCAAAGAAGTTCTTGGAAGATTCCTTAGTCAAAATGGGCATGTGATATGTTATGAATCGAGGAAATTAAAATAACATGAAAGGAACTATGATACCCATGACTTGGAATTGGTATCTATAATACATGACTTAAATATGTGGAGGCTTTATCTCATGGGAAAAATATTTGAGTTGAGGACATACCATAGTGGTATGAAATATTTGTTTGAACAACCAACTTTGAATGCTAGACAAATCAAGTGGTTGGAATTCCTGAGTGAGTATGACATTGATATTAAGCATATCAAAGGTAAAGTGAAAAAGGTGGTTGATGCACTCAACAGAAGAGCGCATGAGATGCATGATACAACCACTAGCATGTACATATCTGGTTTAAAGGATATAAGTTTAGAGGTTGCAAAATCATATCAATAGTATAAGGAGATAAAGGAAAAATTACATCAAGGCAATTTGTAGTAGAAAATAAAGGATTATGAGTTGAGAAAGGATGGAATCCTCATGTACAAGAGAAGAGTTTGTATTCCTAATTTTCAAGAGTAAAAAATTGTGGTATTAAAAGAAATGCATAATGTGCCATATGCTAGACACCCAGGTTAGCAAAAGACAATTGCAACTATCAAGAACCAATATTATTGGCCAGGTATGAATAAGGAAGTGGTAGATTATATAGTTAGATGTTTGGAGTGTCAAAAATTCAAGGTTGCACACAGACACCCAACTGGTTTGCTACAACCATTGCCCATTCCTGAGTGGAAATGGGAAGTGGTAACAATGAATTTCATCACTAATATTCCCAGAAAAACCAAGAAACATGATTCTATCATGGTGGTGGTGGATAAACTTACTAAGGATGATCATTTTATTACAATGAAGATCATTTACAACGTAGGAAACATTGTTGATATTTATATGAGAGAAATTGCTAGGCTACATGGTGTGCCTAAGACAATTGTGTCTAACAAAGATCTCAAGTTTACATCAAACTTTTAGAAGGTATTATTCAAAGTATTTGGGACAAATATGAACTTTAGAACAACCTATAATCTAGATTCATATGGAAAAACAAAGAGGGTCAATCAAGTGATTGAAGATATCCTAAGGATGTACGTGATGGATAAACCATCAAAATGGAAAGACAACATTTAGTTGGTAGAGTTTACTTACAATAATTACGATCAAGCATATTTAAATATGAGCCCAATTCAGGAACTTTATGGAAGAAAATGCAACAGACCAATGAGCTAGGACAATCTAGTCCAGTGGTTGGGACAACATTTCTTATAGAAATGAGGGAATAGTTGGTGAATATTAAGGATAACTTAAAGGATTTCCATGAACGAAAGATAATTTATGTAGATAATGGAAAAAATCACAAAGATTTTAAAATGGTTGACCATGTGTTATTGAAAGTGAAGTCCAAGAGGAGTTACTTGAAGTTTGGGAAATGTTCAAAGCTAGAAACATGTTATTGTGGGCCATTTGAAATCTTGGAGAGGATTGGTCTTGTTACATACATTCTTTCACTACCTGCATCTATGTGCATTAATAATGTATTCCGTGTATCTTTTCTTAAAAGGTATGTACCTGATGATAATCATGTAATTGATTGGAATGTGATTTAGGTGGAGCAAGAGGGAGACTTCTGAGTACAGTCAGTGTGCATATTGGATCACAAGGTCAAGAAAATCCAAAATTGAGTGGTAGGGATAGTAAAGGTCTGATGGACCTGATACGGTCTTGAGGATGCAACTTCAGAGCGTGATGATTCCATGCAGAAAGAGTACCCAAATATTTTTTAATAATTTTGAACATTTTGATTATACATGTGTATATAATGCATTTAGGATAGTGCATAAATGAGGGGGAGGGGAATGTAATACCCCTAGGCCCAACCATAGTTTTAATTTACATATAGGTTGGTGAGCTAGGATATTTTTTGCCATAGTTCCTTGTACATATGTTTTGAGGCCAGAGTTCATGTGTGGTTATTAGGATGGAGAGCGTCAATGTTAAAAGTAAAATGAGCCTAACTTTGTAAAATGTAATCAGACACAATGATATTAATAAAATTCATCATTGTTGCAAACCAACCAGAAAAAAAAGATGGGGAACTAAACTCCACTAGGAAGGGAAAGGGGGATGAGATTCTAGGAAGAGGGGCTAAGCCAAGGGGGGCTTAGGCCGAAGGAAATATTATAATAATATTTCCTAAAGTCAAATTTCATGGGACATGATTTTATACTAAGTTCTTAAGAGAGAGGAATGTATCACGAATTGGAGCACATGTAGTTATTAACTTCACAAGTGTTAATTTAATGGCATGTAAATATACTATGGAGAACTTAGTGTAATTATCATTTTTTCCATTCATTCTTGCCATCATTCTCTCATGTTCACTCTATCATCTGTGTTCCATAGATGTACTTTGGAGATTTTTTGAGGAGTAACCTAATACAATTGAGCTGAAGACATGGATTGTTAGGCCCGTGTGTTGTTGAAGAGGCAGGTTTCTAGGCCTGTGAGTTGTTGAAGAAGTAGGTTTTTTGGCTCGTAAGAATTTTTCTCGAGGTGAGATAATTGTTGGGAATTGATTTCCCAAGGTGCCAAGATACAACTATAGGGATCAAAGACTTCTTATCTGGCCTATTGACGAAGCCTCAGAAGAGAACTGGGGTAGCTGAAGGACTGTTGAGTAGAGAAGGGGAAACCTTCTTATGGTGGGACATGCATGTGGGGAGTGAGGTATGGTAGGATATTTTCTTGAGTTGGCACTGAGTCTATGTATTTTTTTCTATTTAAATACCTTATCCTTCCTTAAAAATCATTTTCCCTCATGGATTCTTAGACCCAACTCGGCGGTGACCTATTGTTCTATGTTTTCGAAGAAAGGAACCTATGTCTAAATGCTAAGGAGATGATGCAGAGAGGGAGAGATAGGCTTGCACTACAGAGAGGCTATGATAGGAGAAATGAAAGATGACCATGATGTATATTTTTATGTGGAGTGCTCAATCCAAAAGGAATTACCAAATAAATAATAAAGAATCCATTCATTGTGGACGTATCCCAGAGTTGGGTGTACCATGTTAACTCCTGTGTTGAATGTATTTTATATGATTGTTCATGGATTTTTTTTGGATGCTTATTAGATTAGATTTGTCTTATGTATAATAATTTTACAATAATAATGGTTGTTATAGTAATGGGTTATGTGGTAATATGGAATATAATGGTAGTATGAATCTAAAATTACTAAGTAGCTAATAAAGAACAAAGATAGAGCAATGTGCACGTAACTAATAAGAAGGAATGAACAAAATGGTCACCTCCCATTCCCTCACTACGGAAAAAACTTGGTTCTTGCAGTCCCAATAGATACCTTGGGTGAGACTTCATATATACATGCAGGTGATGCTGAAAGGGGATGATGTCTGGTGGGTTTTTTTGGTCAAAGATAACTTGAACCTAGTGTATTACAACCACGTGTAGTTCCAACAAATGGTTCCATTGTCGTAACCCAGAATTTGTGACTAAGGGAATGTTTTGGAGGTTGAATAAGAAAGAGATCTCAGAATGTCTGGAAAAGAAGTAAAAAGAGTTTTCTCAACAAGAGAACAAAAACCCTTGGATGAGTGACAAACAATGGATGCAAAGGTATGTGTATATAGAGCTGCATGAATTTTTCTATGGCAAATTTGCAATTATTCTAACTGAGTGGCTAGAAGGATTAGTGGAGAATACTGGAAGGTACCGAAATATATCACTGAGGAATTAGACTCCTACATTGGTAAAATAGATGGATTATGTAAGTAACTGAACTACTCGCACAAATGATTTATGGTTGGATAGTATACTAGGAGGATACATTACAAATTTTGCAATAGATTGTACCCAATCATACAATGTTGCAGGAAGGGAATTTTTCAAAGGTTCACATGGAAGGTTTATGAAATCATTGAGTATGTGGATAAATATATTGTTTTGTGACAAGTGTATGATGAAAATGAAATCTGACTTCTAAGGGGCTTCACACAAATAAGGTAACAGGGGAATGAAAAGAGGATAGTCTGAGAAGAAGAGATAAGGAAGGAAATGATGAAGAAGGATGGAAGGGACTAAAGATGAAAATGACTAAATAGGGTATATTAGAGGAATTAAATGAGTTTGGAGTATTGCATGGAGGAAGGAGGTAGAAGAGGTGAAAGACTGAGGCTAAGAAAGGAGAGACATGTAGTGAAATAGAGGGTATATAACCTTGCGCAATATTCCAAATCGTAGAAATACCATATATAGGGAGAGAAGAAGAGGAGTTCCATTCTAGTCCAGTAATAGAAGAACCATTAATTCCTACTCATATTGTGGTAAGAACCAAATGTCAATATAGCATAGAAAAACCTCAGAAAAAGTACTCAACACCTTGAAAAAGAGATAATTTCAGATAATATGCCTCTTCGAGGAGGAAACCTCCTTTTACCCCACTTAAATATTCAAGTACAAGATGATTCTGAATGAAAATGTCTCCTTGGTATATATAGGAGACTAGGAGGTATAATTAAAACTAATGGAATAAAGATGACATAAATAAAATAACATTACTAATGTAATATGCCTCAATTAAGGGGTAATGAGTCAATATTAGGGCTTAACAGGCCCCTCCCCTTGAGACAAGTGTTGTCCACAATGCTTGAGTAACTCTGGATGCTTCTGTATAAAAGAATCATCTTCCCAAGTGGAATATTCAGCCGGTAGTTTCCTACATTTAATGAGCTACTCTGAAATGGATCTATTCCTTAGCTGGTGAATTCTTGTGTCAGTGATGGCTTCAGGCTGCAATATGATTTTTCCTTCCTCGTCAAGTTCTGGCAATATAGTTTGAACTGGGATCTTGTTTCCTATAACCTTCTTTAAGAATGAAACATGGAAAACTGGGTGTACTCGTGAAGAGGCAGACAACTCCAATTTGTATGCCATAGTACCAATCTTTTGCAACACCTTATAAGGGCCATAGTACTTTGGTGATAATTTATTATCCTTCTTGGATTTCTTGAGTGTTGTTGGGGGATAACACCCTACAGACTAGCAAATAGAGTTCAGACTTTGCATGCAGATATGACCGAATAGAAATTACTTTCTACCTTCATCCCTAGATTTAAATCCCCTTTTCTTAGTAAATGCATGGAAAGATCAACCTACCTCATTTTCGGCGTTTGATGTCGATCCTCCGTTGTTCTTGATTACTTGTTCGCAATACTCCTTCCAAATCTGACCTGCATTCAAGACGAGCAACAACTATCCATGCATACTACTTATATATCAATGAGTTAGAAATCAAACATATATTGATCAAACTATAAATAGTTCATGAATTGGGATGGGAAAAGAATTTTCTTTATTACTTTGAATGATTCAACTTACAAAATTTGAGACCAGCCACCGCTCCTTGAACTTGATCTTGGGCTCCTCTTCTTTTGTTCGTCAACTGCTTTGCTTTGAATCTCCTTTGGCACAAGGAAAGGCTAAACGGTTGGGACAATGGGAATATGTAAATGGGAAGAGTTTCTTTGATAAATTTTTCCTTTTCCAAATGGGACCCCTACCCCTTCTTTTATAGGCTAAAAGGAGTTAGGTATTTGGACGAACCCTTGGCCATGCATGGCCGAGAGTTTCAGTTAGCTCACCCATAGCTTTTTGTTCCATCGGAAACTTTCCCTTTTTCATGCTTTTGTCGGTCCATGTGGGTTGTTTTGGGTCAGCCAGCGTGTACACGCGTGCAGTAATGGATTAGGGCGCGTGGGCCTTTAATCAAGAGGATTTTCAAAGAGTTGTTCAACAGTGTTTTGGCAAAGAAGGGATATGAGTTGGCCTGATGCCAGGTAAGCATGTGTAGTGCAATTTAGTGTTATAACAGATGCCCCCTAATGTGTGAGGTCAAAAGAGCATTTGATGGCCGAAATACATTACCAATATTTATTGATGTGCCGAACGATTGAGCCCAAGGATCAGGAACCGAGAGGTGTCATTTGCAAAATAACAAATGTCTCACTGATGCAGGCATACCCATGCTCAGGATAAAATAGAACCATGGCTACCAATCAAATACACTGTAGATCCATGTTAAATAACTATAAAGAGTAGCCACGAATAATACACAGCAGAGATACATCTCAAAATCAGAAAGATATACATATAGAGTATCCATCTTCCAGAAGTTGATTCGGCCTGATGGTTGGAGATGAGATCTTCAGAGCTCGAGCAACAACTTCAAAATCTTCAAAACATGGGTAGGAGTGTAATATGAGTGTATGAATACACTACCCAGAGGTCTTCGACGGCTCATCGGTCATGGACTTGATAATCTTGATGATCAGACTGAAGGCTTCAGTGATTTCGAACAAGGACTTGATTGGATGTTCAGGATGGTCGGGTATGCGGACAATAGACATATTGCAGAGGGGTTGACTCAGGCTTAGTGAAAAAATTCCCTTGGACAATAGCACGACAAATGATGATACTTAGGCAGCATGTATGTTAATTATAAGTCTATGAAGAAGGAGGCAACGCAAACTCTCCATATGTTTGGAAGGATAACCAAATGATGGAGGAAACAACTCGATATAGCGAGATAAGCTTCCTAAGTTCATACTACATCCCATAGTTTTATGAACAAACGGACAGATGTGATTTATCCAAGGGTGACTCATTATGTTGCCAATAAAGAAAATACTTTTCCCTTCCTCTTTTGGGGGTATATTTGATTTTTTTTGTTCTTTTAAATAATTGTGGAAAAAGAATAAAGGAATATTACGTTACAAAGGAGGAATGAGTGTTGCAATCATACAAGTTCAAGGCACAATGACAAGACTGATGTTCTAAGAGAAAGACACTCGGGAAAAATCCTTTGAAGGCCAAAGGTGTTAAGACGCATAAGAAAACTATTACAAGGATAGCGTACAAGGTATGCAAATGTGGTTAACAAAACACACAATGGTAACGTTCTTCGATGTAAGTTTAATGAGTCCAAAGAAGGTAAGATCAGTGGTTTTTCATATTTAGAGAGTCTAAAAAAACATAAAAGGAGATTCCATTGTGGTACCTTTTTCGAAGATAGTCTAGTAGGTTCAAAAAAGGGGTAAACTAGCACCGATTAGATGTCGATTCAAAACCATTTTAACGAGTGTGACAAGGAAAAGGTCGCTCAGCCATTTTTTCATTTTTAAGGAGTCTAAAAAAAACTTAACTATGTACTCCTTCAGGAATATTCTTCTGGACCAATTTAATGAGTGTGAAAGAATAAGGTCACTCGGGGATCTTTTCAATTTTAGGGAGTCTGAAAAGAGCTTAACTATGGACTCTGTGGGGGTTTCTTTTTCCTAATTTTAGTCCCACAGGCCTGAAAAAGGGATAAAATTATACCTGAGAGTACTCTTCTAAATAATGGAAGTTCCATAGAGTATACCTTTATTCGTATAGTTGACCGTCCAGACCGAAAAATGGGTAAACTACCGCTAGATAGACATGACTTCAAATTTCAATGTAACAAGGGTGAAAGGCCACAAGATTGCTCGACAATCTTTTCATGTTTAGAGGGTCTGAAAAGGGCTTAAAAGGAGACTCGTTAGTTTTTTGGGAGTCCTGAGGGTGAGATCAAGAGCGAAGAAGAATCGTGCAAATGAGGCTCAAACTCATATTCAGGAAAGACTATAAGGACTCCCGAGCCTACAGTGTTTTAGATACGACATGGACACCATAATGCAACCAGGACCTACCTAGGGCATCCATGTTCTGGTAAGCTCTACCGCCAAGTTGTGACACTTCTAAAGTAGATATGATGGTTTCGTGTCACAACCTGATGGGATCGATCCTATGGCAGAGGAAAAATACAACGAGACACAAAATTCGGGGTAGTAACCTAACCTATATGCTCAAGTTGATTCTTGGAAAAAAATTCATGGACCGTCAAAATTTTCTCAAAACTCAAAAAAAGTGTCCCAATACCCTATCAAATCCCTCCCATATAACTCCTGAATCACTCTAAATGGTTTTTGGTATAAAGAAACTGATAAGGGAGGCCAAAAAAGTGACAAAAAGAGGCCAAAAAGTCTATAAATAGAAGTTGGCAGCTCATTATCACCATTGCTGATTTGGAAATTGACTCTGGAGCCAAAAGACCCCCTTTGCTAAAAACGGTGATTTTGAGAGCTATAGTGGATGAAACTAACTTTCGCTCAGACCAAGTAAATACAAACTCCCCTATCTAGCTATTCAATTCTTCAATTTTGCTTTTAAGTTTGTCTTTTGGGTGGGCGTCGACCCTTAAAAGGTTGGCCCTAGGTCCACGCGGGTTGTCTCTGGACAGGCCGCGTGTACACTCGGGCATAGTAAAGACTTCCCGCGTGTACACATGACTGTAACTTAGATAGCACGTGTGGACCCCCCTTTTTATAGAAAAAAGAACCAAATAGCCTTTACTAAACCTCCTGAACTTTGTTGTGTTGGCAGGATGTATGTCCACTGAAGGGAAAGGGAGCATGAAGCAATTACTGAGTTGGTGGCAGGAGATCTAAATGTCGTGTCCACATTGATGCAATGTGGTTTGCCTAAGTTCTTCCAGTGTCCATATATGCGAGCACAATTGATTGTAGAGATAGAGGACCTGCCACCATCCATGCAACCTCAGGTAGTGGGGGCACCTCAGACGTGGGTTCGATTTTTTAGGCGTTTAGCCCATGCTGTGGACTATTATAATAGGTCCCATAGGCCCTGAACCTATTTAGACTTTTTACGTGCCACAAGCACTACTTGTATATATTTTTTGAGGGCATAAGCCCTGCGACTCGTTATTAGTCCCATTTTTGAGGTGCTTACGTCCATCTATGTACTTTGGTTATTTTATGATGTTATATATGCTTTTTTGATCTTTTGTGTCTTATGGATCATGTGTGAAAAAATGTATTTACATGCTTATGTCAATGTTATTTCATATGTGTGCAAGATTCCAATCTAAAATTTGATTAGCCAGAGTATCTGTAATTTGGTTTAATCTCCTAGGAACATGAAAATATGTAATATAATCAAAGTTTCATTCTAAGAGATGTACCCTAAGGAATCATTGGTGTAAGGTTGGATCATGGACTCGGTATACTCTGTTTAGCTGTGACACAACCAGTTGAGCATCGAGATAGACCTGGAGATGAGAGATACCCAATGACAAGGCATCACGAAGTAACTCAATAACTACACTATACTTGACGACATTATTTGTGGTGTCACCTAAGCATATACCTCCGGAAGATAACAATTGGCCCTGAGTTGTAAACATTACCCAAGCTACGGAGGCAAGCCTCTGAGTGTGCCGACTAGCACCGTCTGCATACCCAATGAACACCTCAGAATCACTTGACATATGCCATATTGATGAAAGATAACATCAATGACACGTTCATAACACTTAAAAGAAACTAAAAAGTAATAGTACAAAGACTATACATATGTTACAAAAATTTACCCACAATGACCTGCCTATGAGTAATACTTCTTGAGGTAGAGCCCATTTCTAGGCTTCGCCAAATCATTCCCTTCAAAATCAACCAAACGATAAGAACCCTTTTTTAATACCTCTTTTATGATGAAGGGTTCAAACCACACGGGTTTGAATTTTCCTGCCCCCAGGGGGTCTTTATATTGGTCATAGACTAGGACAAGGTCTCCTTCGGAGAAAATCCGAGGACGAATGGACCTATCATACTGACACTTGACCTTATGTTTGTGAGCCTCATTGGCCAAGGCCGCATCACGATGCTGCTCATTGAGCTACTCAAGGTGTACTAACCATTCTTCAAGTGGAGAAGTGTCTGGCAATAATTGTACTGCCAATTTTAGAGATGGGATCTGACATTCAATGGGCAAGACTGCCTCCAGCCCGTAAACAAGTTGAAAAGGTGAGAAACTGGTTGCAGTATTAACAGATGTTCGGTAAGCCCATAATGTCGATTATAACATCAAATGCCAATTTGACTTGGCTGAGTTGATAATTCGCTGTAGAATAGTCTTAAGAGTTTTGTTTACATCTTCCACCTACCCATTGTCTTCGGGGTAGTAGAGTGATGAATGCTTTTTCTGTAACCCAACCTTTGATGTTAATTCAGTCATCATTTGGTTCTGAAAGTGACTACCATGGTCAGTAATAATCTCTCTCGGGATGCCAAACCTTGCTATGATCTGGTTTAATAAAAAGAGAGTTGCAGTCTCTCCATCATATTTAAATGTTGGCATAGCTTCGACCCACTTAGTGAAGTATTCTACAGCTACGATGATATAGAGGTGCCCCCTTGCTGATGGTGTTATAACCCTAAATTGCACCACACAGGCTTACCTGGCATCAGGCCAACTCATATCCCTTCTTTTCCAAAAAACTATTGAACAACTCTTCTAAAAACTCCATTTTTAAAAAGCAAACTCTAGCAGGCTCACTACAGTCCGCGGGAAAATGCTAGCAGGCCCACTACAGCCCACGGGGCAAACACTAGAAGGCCCACTACAGCCTGTGTTTGCCTTCAGAATCACAAAAAATGGAAAGTTTCCGACGGAACGAAAAGATTTGGGTCAGTTAACTGGAACTACCCGCCATGCATGGCCGAGAGTTCGTCTAAAACCCTAGCTCCTTCTACCTATAAAAGAAGGGGTAGGGGTACTATTCAAAGGAGGAAAAATCATAGCAAAGAAACTCTACCCAATTGCCGAATCCATTTTGTCCCAACCCTTTAGCCTTTCCTCAAGCTTTAGTAGAATTCAAGCAAAGCAGTTGGAGGACAAAGAAGAGGAAGAGCCCAGGATCAGGATCGAGGAACGGTGGTCGGTCCCTATAATCATTGTAAGTTGATTCATGTTGAGATTAATAAAAAGATACTTTTCCCGTCCTGAATACACGAGTCTTGTAGGCTTTATTTGATTTGTGTTTAATCTCTAATCCTCTAGTAGAACAATAGCATGCATGTGTAGTTTTGTCTTGATTGCAAGATTGCTTTTTTGAAGGAGCATCAGAAGCAAGGAGATAAAATCTCAACGGAGGATCTACACCAACCGTCGATAAAAAGGTTAGTTAATTCTTCCCATGTGTGCATGTGAAAAAGGGTTTTAGATTCGGGTAGAAGGTTAAAAGTAGCTTATGAAGGGTCATGATCTGCATGCAAGTTTAAAGCCCNCTCTACCCAATTGCCGAATCCATTTTGTCCCAACCCTTTAGCCTTTCCTCAAGCTTTAGTAGAATTCAAGCAAAGCAGTTGGAGGACAAAGAAGAGGAAGAGCCCAGGATCAGGATCGAGGAACGGTGGTCGGTCCCTATAATCATTGTAAGTTGATTCATGTTGAGATTAATAAAAAGATACTTTTCCCGTCCTGAATACACGAGTCTTGTAGGCTTTATTTGATTTGTGTTTAATCTCTAATCCTCTAGTAGAACAATAGCATGCATGTGTAGTTTTGTCTTGATTGCAAGATTGCTTTTTTGAAGGAGCATCAGAAGCAAGGAGATAAAATCTCAACGGAGGATCTACACCAACCGTCGATAAAAAGGTTAGTTAATTCTTCCCATGTGTGCATGTGAAAAAGGGTTTTAGATTCGGGTAGAAGGTTAAAAGTAGCTTATGAAGGGTCATGATCTGCATGCAAGTTTAAAGCCCTAGCTTGCTAGTTCATAGGGTAGAATACCCCACAACAGAATTGCCGACTCCACTGGGGAGATTTTACTCTTAGGGTTTCCCGATTTCATTAGAGGTTCTTGGGTAGTCCAAAGAAGTTCATTTTCTGTTTCTTTGTTTATTTTTGTTGTCTGTTAGGTCAAAAGATAGCAGGGAACCTGGTTATCAATACCAGTTTTTCCTTGACTGTTTCTTGACATTTAGTCTCGGGACACACAGAGGTAGATGGGGCCTGCAGAAGGCCTGCACGCATGTAACCCGCGCCCTAACTATCTACAGCACGCATTTGCCCGCGTGCTGAAGTGGTTTTAGTAGTGTGTAGCCTTCAGGAAGCTTGAGAGGCAGTCTCCTCTTCCCTGTCAGAAGTTTACCTTCTCAGGGGGCTTTCTGGATCCTGTCTGGGTCTTGTAGGTTTGTTGTCTTGTTTTTCAGTCTTCCCTTTTGTGTTAGTCATTCATTGCATTTGTTTTTTTTTTGCAAATTTTCTTTGTCTGTTGAAGTACTAGCATCCAAGCCTTTTAGATACCCTGCTTGTTGATACCAGAGTCCTTTTTAAGGTCTGGGCTTCCTGTGTATTGTTTTATCTTGGCTTTCGTACAGACCCGCGGCCTATTTAAGCCTAGCCCGCGGGTACCCGCGCGCTGTTTTAGCTCAGAACGCGTTTACACGCGTGCTGTCTTGGTGACAGTCGCGGGCTTGATTGGTATCTTTTGAGCCTGGGTGCGGCAGTCATCCCCTCCTGTGGTGAGAAGAGATCCTCTCAGGGGAAGAGAGTCTGGAGCTGCACAGTCAGCAGGTTAAGGCATCTTATCCTTAGCCTGTGTTTGTTAGTTGATGTTTTGATAGAAAAGACAAAAGAGAAAAAATATTTGTTTTATGGTTTTTAGGCAAGTGTTAGAATCGGTGTTGTTTGGATTGCTTTTTTGCATTTTTTATGCTCTGATTCTGTTTGCGATCTGCGCTTTAAGCCAGATTTTTCTTTTCATTCTCTTGGTTTTATTCTTGTCAACATTTTTCCTTGTTGCATTATCTCGCAATAAAATAAAATAAAATAAAATTTTCTTGTTTCATCTTCTTCTTGATTTGAAGATTGTGTTGTTGCATCAGTAGCTAGGAAAGAGTCTTTTTGCATAAGTTTTTGCAGTACATTTAGAGTATAAGTAGCTCGCAGATCTGAGCGAAAGTCCTTTAGATTTACTGCATGGAATCTTAGTAAATTTGAAAAAGAAAATAAGTCTTTCATTGAAAAGTTGTTGGTTTTGCATTTTAGTAAAAGTTTTTGTTTTCACGCATTTTGTTCATTTTTCTTTGAGTCTTCTTACACACCATCAGTTTCACTTTCGTACCTTGTGACTTAAGAAGCCCATTAAAAGAAACGCTAATTAAAATCAATTAGACTTTTCTGTTTGTAGGGTGCATACAGTAGCTCAGGAATAGGGCCTTGGAATAGGTTGGAGAGTAAATTCTCCAAGGCCACCCAAA
>SNQJ01S0047492.1:14869-30072 GCA_010110895.2 Picea sitchensis | reverse complement strand
GTAGTGTAATCAATCCCCCACTTGGTGAAGGGACCAACTGTGATGACAGGAAACATAGGAGCGGGATGTGCCCTCATCTTCCGAGATAAGACTTGGCACAGATGGCACTTCTTGACCGATTCTATAAAATATTTGATAAGTGTCGGCTAGAAGTAACGTTCTCATAGAATATTTTGGGTTGTTGCCAACCCATACAAATGACCACCACAAGATCTGGTATGGCAATCGTTGAGCATGATAACTGCCTCCTCATGTGTGAGACATCGACGTAAGATGCAATCGACACCTCTCCGATACAATGTATCATCGAGTATGAGATAATTCTTAGTCTGATGGTGTATACGCTGACGCTCATCACGAGAAGAAGAAGTGGGGCACTTCAAAGTCTGGATATAGATAAGTATATCTCTGTGCCAGGGATCTGAAGATGTGATAAAAAACATATCTCCCCGGATAGGCGATTCTTCAGGCACAACGTCACCTGACTCAACTTAAAGTTCTGAAATAAGCTCTGTGAAGACCAAAGACTTTTTGGACTTCTCTGAAACGAAGTCTAAGTAAACTTACTAGAGGATGACTATCCATCTACTTATTTTTCCACCTATAACCCATCGTGTCAACATGTACTGGAATGGATTCATGACAGCAATGATGGAACCATTGAACGACATAATGAAGGAACAGAAACAGAACATAATGAAGGAACCGTTGAATGGCATGAACTTCTGCCAATGCAAGTTTTTCGATATGAGAATAATTGAGTTCTAGTCCTATGAGGCCTCCGCTCAGGTAATAGATCACGTATTCTAAGAAAAAATCATCTTCTTGAACTAAAAGCATGCCAATGGTTGACTCTACAGCAGCCAGATATAATAAGAAATCCTTGTTATAGTTAGGTGGTCGTAGCAGAGGTGCAGTTGTGAGGGCATGTTTTAATGTGTCGAAAGAGTGTTGAGCGGCTTCGTCCCAGAAAAAAGGAATGTCTTTATTCAGTAAACGCATAAATCCCTTGGTGATTTTGGCATAGTTGGCGATGAAGCGTCGTACAAAAAATTCCTTGCCTTGTAGACTCTAAAGTTGAAGGATTGTGCGTGGGGGGGGCAACTGGATTATTTCCTCCACCTTGAGAGGATTGACCATGATCCCTATTGTTGATACGATGAAACCTAACAAACATCCTAACGTTATGCAGAAGCTACACTTGTTTGGATTCAAGCGAATCCTAAAGTAGTGACAACGTTCGAAGATTAGTCTAAGGTGTGTGGGATGATTCGTTCTCTTGTGAGATCAGAATGCTAAATCATCTAGGTATGTCTCGACTATATGCTTGTGTTTATGAAAATAAAAAGACATGGCCCGCTGAAATGTGGCTCCATCATTTTTAAGGCCAAAAGGCATCTTACGATATGTGAATGTACCCCACGGACAAATGAATGTCGTTTTGTGTTGGTTTTCGGGTTTGATTTGGATTTGATTATATCCCAAAAAACCGTCCATGAAAGAAAAGACTTTGCAACCAACACATTCATCAATGATCTGATCTATGAATTGTGTTGGAAAATTATCTTTGGGACATGCCTTGTTCAAATCATGGAAATCGGTACATACAAGAATTGTTCCTTGTTTTTTATTGACTGGGACAGGATTTGACACCCATTGGGTCAAATGGATAGGATAGATAACACCTTCCTTTAGCAATTTCTCAACCTCAATCTTGATGGTTGTTTCTTTCTTGGGATTAATTGGATGAATCTTCTGTCGAACAGGCTTGGCATCAGGATACGTTGTGATTTCATGTTCAACTATTTTTGGATCGATACCTGGCATTTCCTCATAAGACCAGGCAAAAACGTCACAGAATTCTTTGAAAAGATCCGTGTAGATTTGAATCTCTTCGAGGGAGAAATCTGCTCCGACGAAGACGTTCTCCATGATGCCAGGGTTTCGGGAGATGTTGATTGGTATAGTTTTAGAGATAGTTTCCATATTTCCCTCAACATAAATTTTATGTGTAGCTAAGAGATTAATAGGACACTGCTGATCTCCCGTCATGGTCACGGCGAATTCTCCTACTTTGATTCGGCTTAAATCTGGGAGAAAATATGATCTGTGATGAAGATATTCCCAAGGTTTGTCCAAACTAGTCATTGCTTCGATTACTACTTCATCAGAAGGCAATAATAAGTCTAACGAATTGACATTAGCAAGAGAACCTTGAGCCTAAATAGGCTCTAGAAAAGGATCTGACTCTTGTGTAGGAGTTGGATCGGTGTTAGCTGAAGCTTGCTGGACTAAAAAGTACGCTACTTCAGTGGCAGGAAAGGGCATGAAAATGCCTGGGTGACCTGTCTCATCCATTGTGGCTAATGGGGAAGGAAGTATCCATGGATCCTCGAAGTAAGTCGTGCGGAATGACGAAACTTGAAAAATCTCAACCTTATGGTGATTAGATATAAATTTGATATCGCCCTGAGGAGGTGGGTAATCAAAGGTACCCATCAAGGATGGGAACAAACCAACTCCTACATTGACGACACCTCGTTGAGTATTATCAATCATCGAGACCGTGCATGCCCCCAAAGCTGGGTCAGGTCTGGAGAAAGAGAATTCATCAATGGTCACTATTCGACCCTCGTGTGGAAACAGCAAGACCCGAAAAACTGTAGCAACCACAACTTGCATAGCATAAGTCCAACTCCATCCTAAAAAGAGGTTATTATTGAGGGGAGCATCGACTACCTCTACTTCGACACACACAGTTTTCCCTCCTAACTGCATGAGGAAAGAAGGAACGATTCCATGTGGTCAGAACGAACGACTGTCGAAACTAGTGAAGAGAGTAGGTGATGGAGACAAAATGGGTTGTCCAATGGCCTTCCAACATTCCAATGACATAACGCATGTCGAGGCACCCTCGTCGACCACCATGCGGAAGATATTCCATGTAAAAAATTTCATGGGGTAAGCCAATACTATCTGAAATGCTACGTGGTAAGGCAGATGAGGTTTCAAGTCGGTTGTATCTAACATGATGGTACCCAAATTACAAGTCTCAGTAGAGCCCAAAGCGGTTAACAAGGCTTTCCTCTGAGTGAGGCAGCTTTGGAGGACCTCCAAAGCTAACATCGCACAAGGGGTTTGTGATAAATATTCCACCACAGAGTAGTTCTGGGAGGGCCTTGCATTTGGGTTATGAGAAGCCTTTTTAAATGCACCTTTTGGAATGCATGTCATTGTTTCTCCCAATGTCTTCTCAATCTGTAGAGGAAGAGATGGGAGATCATCTTCTTTACCCTTCTCAGAAGCACTTGGTTTACTATAATCATGCACTCTAGTTGATATGAAAGCATCACCCCTAACCATATATACGTTCGTGGATGAGGGGTTGTTCAGAGGCAGGCAGTTCTCTTGGTTGCCCCCTTCTGTACTTGCAGACGCTTGAGTTATATTTTTCCCATGTTGAAATGGATTAGTCAACACTGCCTGTTGTTGCTACGTGACAAATTTTTGTGCCTCTACAAGTCGAGGACATAGATGGGTTGGGTGGTCTTCCGCACACAAGTTGCATGGATACCTCGCCTTTTGTTTTTCCATGTTGTCCCCACCAGCATTATCAGTGGGTTTTTTATCCCCCTTACCCTTATTTCATTGTTTTTTCTTCCCTTCAGGCTGTTGGGCGACCTTTGGGTTAGTCGACTGCACTATGTGTACTTTCGACGTTTGGGTAGGGGGAGCAGCCAAAGCAATAGTTTGGTTGGCTGTTGTGTGTTGTCTGGATAATTGCTGCAACTATTTTGTCAATTTCTCAGCAAGCTTGGTTTGTGCTGAACCGACAATACCAACGGCATGTGGTCCAGCTCTCTGTCTAGTTTTATCCAGTATTGAACGTGGTGCATCTGGAAAGATGTTGTATAATAAACTAGACTGAGAATATATGAGCTCAAACTGTTGAGCCTGCATGATGGCATCTTCTTTGGAGAAAAATCTGGATGTCGGGACGTCTTTGGATAACTGTGGTACCAAAAAATTAAGGAACAAATCAAGAAGGAATGTTGGTGGGCCTGGTACCTTGATTAAAATCTTCCGGCATCTCCACTTTGGTGACCATACTGGGGAATAACACCCTATGGACTAGCAAATAGAGTTCATACTTTGCATCCAGATATGACCGAATAGAAATTACTTTCTACCTTCATCCCTAGATTTAAATCCCCTTTTCTTAGTAAATGCATGGAAGGATCAACCTACCTCGTTTCCAGCGTTTGATGTCAATCCTCCGTTGTGCTTGATTACTTGTTCGCAATACTCCTTCCAAAGATGACCTGCATTCAAGATGAGCAACAACTATGCATGCATACTACTTATATACTAACGGGTTAGAAATCAAACATATACTGATCAAACTATAAACAGTGCATGAATTAGGACAGGAAAAACATTTTCTTTATTACTTTGAATGATTCAACTTACAAAAGTTGAGACCGGCCACCGCTCCTTGAACCTGATCCTGGGATCCTCTTCTTCTATCCTTCAACTGCTTTCCTTTGAATCTCCTTTGGAATAAGGAAAGGCTAAAGGGTTGGGACAATGGGAATATGTAAATGGGCAGATTTTCTTTACTATATTTTTCCTTTTCCAAATGGGACACCTACCTGATGCAAGTGCACTCCCTCGGGCACGTCCACTCTCACAGGATCCTCTCTTCTCGCCCCGAAGAACTCTAAGGTCCTTCTATTTCCCTATCGGGAAATCTGCACCCACAGATTCTCTTCTATGCGACTCCCCTTTGTTCACTTATCAGGAAATCGGAACTCACGGCCTCACAATTTCTCTGTTGATCGCTGGGTTCTCAAATCCCCGAGACCCGATGGACAGTCAAATCGATGACTTTCCCCCGTCGGAACTTCGCTTATAGAAATCTTGCTACTCACGATATCAACAAATGGGATTTCCAACCTCCGAACCCCGATGCACCGATTCTCTAATGCACACGTGTGGTTTGACTTTTCCACCTCCCTTCCCTTCTATCGGGATATCGCACTTCGCGGGATCACGAATCCGGACGCCAACGTCTCAGCGCTTCTCGCTACGAAACCACGATGACTTATGCCACCTGTCCTCCACTCACTCCTACGGTCCCACACTAGCTACATCACCATCGGGATATCGCAGATTGTGATTCCTAGTTGCAAGAGTTTCTTTCCTTCGAACTCTGACTTTCTGGAATCTCCCGACACGTGTCCACACGTGTCCTCGACACTTCGACACTTCACAACTTCTGATGTCAAAAGTGACCCCTCTCAACCTTCGAACCCCCGAGTGCACAATAGGCGATGGGTTTTTCCGATCCAATGGTCTTCCTATGACCCAGATCCAACGACTATCCTTTCTTCCTCGCTCCTCGCGTCTTCGTGACTTGGAGTACCCAATGTTTGGACTCTCACCCTGCGAACTTCTGAGTTCACGAGATCTCTTGATCTCTACCACCTGTCCCCCTCAGATGGACGGCTCCTAGTTTTCTCACCACTCCACCACTCACAAAGCTGAAGGACTTTCCCCTCTGTCCTCCAGGTTTCGAGTCCCCGAGATGGGAAAATATCACTACACGTGTCCTCCACAACGAACGGTTCTAATCTTGTCGGGATATTGCGGATCACAATATCGCACTTCTCGTTGCAGTATTTTTGGGCTTCAACTTGAAAGTCCCCGATACACGATATCACGTGTAGATCCGACGGCTCCTATGACTTGGGATCGATGACTATGCCCCTCCTGAGCTTCGAACCTCTTCCACGCTTATGCTGTAACCTCCCTGCACCTCCAGGAGATCCAATGGCCCACGGAACTTTGTGAAATCTCCTCCCAAAGATTTCATCCATCCATTCTTCCTCTGATGATTCTGTGAAATAAAGAAGTGTCTCCCCACGAGACTCGTTTGCCCGCTCGCCAACCTGTGATGCTTCCCTCGGACTTCCAACTGCAACTTCCCTTCACTTATCCTTCAGTGAATTTGTAGGCCTATTCCTCCTGAGCTTGTTCTTGACTTCTCAAGTCCTTCGGAGAATTTCTTGCATGCACTTCTTGTGGCAAACCTTCGACGACATCGAAATTTTGAAGTCTCTCAACTCTGCACACTACTGCAGCAGCAGTCTTCCGATACTTCCGCTCAGAATCGCAACTCTGAGACTTAGCTTGGCCTGCGCACTCCTTTCCCGGAACCGTGCCTATCTACACCTTCGTGATGAATGAGAACAAAAGATAACTCTATTGAACCCCTATGTCAACGCACTCTTTGTGGACAAGTTCGATTGCACTCCTTGCAAGAATCCTCTGGCTCAATTAGAGAAACAATTGAAACTCATTCACTCACCCTCTCAGACTTCAGTTCAACCATGAATTCACATACACAGCATATAAAAGAAAATGTATGACAGGAAATAAACATTCATGAGCATATCAACATCAATACACAGAGAAACAACACAAACCATGAATTTGAATCAGAACTACTTCTATTAATTCCAATGTCTGTACATGGGTGTTCTTCATACAATTCTCTGCATGTTCTTCTGCTCTACCTCCTGTTATATTCTTGCTCAGGCTTATGTTACAATGATACAATGAGGGTGTCTATATATGTTTTCCCTCCACTCCTTCTAAACTGTCTAATCTATATTCAATTCTACCTACTTAAATAAATGCCTCCTACCTACTATGGACAAGAGCGGATCGCTCATGGTCCAATAAAATGCATAAGTACGCCTCTTCTTAACTATCGCATTCAAGTTTGGCGTATCCCTTTTTTCAAAAGTTTAAACAATTTGACATATGCTCAAAATGTGTGGTTCTTGCCCTCACGCTCGCTTGATGTTGACGATGCTCCTGCATCTAGGGATGATTTTAAGGATGGAAATTTATTTTAAAATGTAGAAACCTTGGCGAATCTTACTAATCCTTCATATGTTAACTATAAATGTTTGGCGATATTTTTGTAAAAATATTCAAATTTCTAATTATTTTATATATTTTTTATAAAATTTTGGCGATTTTTAAGGTAAAATAATTTTATCCTATAGAATTTGGGCGAAACATTTTTAAAATAGTGAATCTTGTTTTTGGAAAAACCATGGAAAAATAGCCCATGAGCGAAATTTAGCCCCTAAAATCATCCCTACCTGCATCATACTCCCTTGCTTGAAAATTTTCATGGGCTCCTGTCCATGAGCTCCTACACAGTCTATCCATGCTTCTGTATCTCTGCTTCATTCTCCCAGCTGGCATCTTCAACTGGATGGCCCTTCCATTTGACCAAATAGTCATAGTATTCCTTCCTTCGGGTCTTCTTACCCACTCGTTTATCTAGTATCTGCTCCATCTGTGGCTTCTCTGCAACTGGCATTTGCTTCTGCCACTGAACTTCTGGCTATTCACCACTTGCTTCTCCTGCTTCATCACCGTTATATGGATATAAATCCAAAACATTAAATATCGGGGATATCCCGATCCCATCGGGTAACTCGATCTCATAAGATTTTTTTCGAAATTTTCTCAAGACTTTACATGGCCCGATTTTATTCATTTTTAGCTTGTTGTATGTTCCTCTCGGGAACCTTTCTTTCCTTAGATGTGCCAGAACTAGATCACCAACTTCGAACTGAAGTTGTCTCCTATGTTGATCTGCTCTGCGCTTGTACTCCTGGCTTGATTTTAGCAACCGCTCCTTCACTCTGCTATGAAGTTCCTTCATCGCTTCAGCGAATTCTTCGGCACTAGCGCTGCTAGTAGCAGTCTTCTCTGAGTCTCTCAATTCAGAAAATCCTCTCAGCTGTGTGCCATATATAATCTAGAATGGACATTTTCCTGTGCTCCGATTTACTGAGTCATTGTATGAAAACTCTGCCTGGGGTAATATATTGTCCCAACTACTATGGTGCTCTGTCACCAAGCTCCTCAACAAGTCTCCCAGACTTCTATTCACCACTTCCATCTATCCATCCATATGAGGATGATAAGCTAAACTAAACATCGTATTAGTCCCCAACTTCTTCCATAATGTCCTCCAAAAATGCCCTATGAATTTTGTATCTCTATCTGAAACTATTCTTTTCGTAAATCCATGAAGTCGAATGACCTCCTTGAAAAATAGATTTGCAATGCGAGTCGCATCGTTGGTTTTCTGGCATGGAATGAAGTGTGCGATCTTAGAAAACCTGTCAACTACCACAAAGATTGAATCAACACCTCTTTTCGTCCTCGGCAATCCCAACAAGAAATCCATGCTAATTTCATCCCACGGCTTCTTAGGTATGGGCAATGGTTGATAAAAACCTGCATTCTGCTTCCTTCCCTTTGAATGCTGGCAAATCCTGCATCTGTCCACAAACCTCCTAATCTCTGCTTGCATCCCTGGCCAAAAGTATGACTCACTCATCTTTGCAAATGTCTTGTCATGACCAAAGTGTCCGGCCAATCCTCCGTTGTGTTTCTCTTTCAACAACTTCTCCCTCATGGAGCAATTCAGAATACACAGTTGATTGCCTCGGAACAACAATCCTTCCTGGATCATGTACTCTATCCACTGGCCTCTGTCTCTAAGAAATGGGTTCTCAGCTGCTTCATATGCTTCTTTAAAATCCTGATCATCTGCATACATGTCCCTCATATCATCAAAGACTAATGTCCTTACTTTGAACTCTTGCAACAACAAACACTTCCTGCTCAAAGCATCAGCCACTTTGTTAGCAGTACCAGAAATATGCTTAATTACAAAGGTGAAATTTTGCATGTATTCTACCCACTTAACATCCCTCTGATTCAACTTCTCCTGTTGATTCACAAATTGTAATGCATGGTTATCACTATATAAAACAAATTCCTTTGGAATCAAATAGCGCCTCCATTTATTCAATGCCTGGATGATGGCATATAATTATTTATCATACGTGGAGTACTTTTCTTTTGCCTTATTAAGCTTCTCACTGAAATATGCAATTGACCTGTCTTCCTGACTCAAGACTGCTCCTATGGCAAACCCGCTTGCATCACATTTCACCTGAAATGTTTTCTAAAAATCCGGCAACACCAAAACCGGTTGTTCCGTGATCTTCCATTTCAACAAATTGAAACTCTTCTCAGCCTCTGTTGTCTAGTGAAAAGATTTATGTCATTTCTTCACTATATCCATCATTGCTGCACTAATCCTGCTGAAATTCCTGATGAATTTTCGGTAGAAACTAGCCAAACCATGAAAACTTCTCACCTCAAATACATTTCTCGATGATGGCCAATTCTTAATCACTTCCACCTTATCTAGATCCATCCTCAATTTATTCGCCGAGATAACAAAACCCAAGTAAATGATCTTTGTCTTCATAAATGAGGACTTCTTCATGTTAATCAACAACTTCTCCTGTTGTAGCATCTTCATCACTATAGCCAAATGATTTAGATGCTCAGCCTTTGTCTTGCTGAAAACCAATATGTCATCCAGATACACAATGAAAAATTTCCTAATGAAATCTTTCAGGACTTCATTCATCAATATCATAAAGGTACTTGGTGCATTCGTTAAGCCAAACGACATGACTATCCATTCATACAAACCTTCGTTTGTCTTGAATGTTGTTTTCCATTCATCACCTTCTCTCATACGAATCTTCTGATATCCACTCTTCAAATCAATCTTTGAAAAAAAAAATTCTCCACTTAAGCAATCCATCAGATCATTCATTCTTGGCAATGGGAATCTATACCTGATAGGTATCTTGTTGATGTCTCTTGAATCATTGCACATCCTCCAGCCACTGTCTTTCTTCGGACTGAGTACTGTCAGAACAACACATGGACTCAATCTTTCCCTGACCAAACCTTTGTCCAATAAATCCTGGACCTGCCTTTTAACTTCCTCATTCTCCTGCGGCGTCAATCTGTACATGGCTTTGTTTGGAAAACTAGCTCTTGGTATGAGATCAATATGATGACTCACACTCCTCACCCGTGGTAATGAACGAGGTAATTCATCCACTACAATATCAGTGAACTCTTCCAGCAGTTCCTGAACTTCTTCTGGCAAATCGTCCACTCTTGTGCTAGTCAGAACAATTCTCGGTTTTCTGACCACAAAGAATTGTGGATCCTCCTTCTTCTGAACTTTTGTAAGAAGTTCCTTCCCACTCATGAGAAGTATTGTGTTGCTTACCTCCAGTTTCACTTCCTTATCCTGAATTGGATGCAACGTATGGGTTCTCCCATTCTTCTCCAGGGTGTATGTGTTCATCCTCCCATCATGAATCACATTTCTATCATATTTCCATGGTCTACCCGGCAATAAATGACAAACATCCATAGGAATGACATCACATAAACTCTTGTCATTATATCTTCCTATTTTGATGTCAACTAAGCACTGTTTAGTGACATTTACCTGATGTCCCTTCTGTAGCCATGAAACTTTGTATGGACTCGGGTGATCAGTCGTCTCCAACTCCATCTTTTCTACCATCTCGGTTGAAACGAGATTATCTGTGCTTCCACTGTCCACAATGACTTTGCATACTCTATCCTTGGTTTTGCAAGTAGTCCTAAAAACACTGTTCCTCTGCACTATATTTTATATCTCCTTTTTTGGCATCAAAAGGACTTTCCGCATCACCACCGATCTTCTGCCTTTAGCGTATTCCGCCTCAGCATCTCGCCTCTATGCCTCGGCAATGTGAGTCTCTCCAGTTTCTTTCTTTTTCTTTGGACACTCGAACGACTTGTGCCCATTCTTTCCACATGTGAAGCATGTAATTACTTCACCTCTTCCTCTTCCTCTACCTCTAGTACAAGGAAACCTATTATTATCAGCATATCCTCCTCTCTGTTCATTATTTTGTCCTTGTTGTTCAACATATGGCCCTCTCTGTGAGGTTCCACGTCTTTCAAATTTTCCCTGAGGTTTCTTCCGTTCCTCCATGGGCTTCTAGTATTTATCTTGGACAACTGCTTTTCCTATAGGCTGGCTCCTGCCTCGACCCCTCTGACTTTGTTTACGACTCATCTTCTCCTCATCTTTCAGAGCCATTTGGTAAGAATCCTCCACCGTTCGGATGGTTGTCATACTTAATTCATACTGAATTTCATACCTCAGGCCATTCATATACTTGGCCACCTTTTCATAATTGCTTTCGCGATGACCTGCCCTGATATTCAACCTGTAAAATTCATCAGTATACTCCTTCACTGTCATCAACTTCTGTCTCAGGTTCTGCATCCTCCTGAACAGAGAAATTTGATAATCCCTAGGAATGAATTTTGCCTTCATCTTTGCAATCATCTTGTCCCAGCTCTTAATCTTTTGCTTGCCTTGGCAATGCCTGTCAGCTTACAGTTCATCCCACCACAAGGCTGCATGTCCTTTTAATCTCGTGACAGCATGCCTGACCTTCTTATCCTCTTCAATATCTTCATAGTTGAAGTAAGTGTCTAGAGCTCTAATCCAATCTAGCAGCTCTTCCCCATCCAGATTTCCCTCATAAACTGGAATGTCCATTTTTACCTTGGTACTCATTCTTGCAACAAATTTTAGTAAGCGTTCACTCGCTGCATCTTTTGCTGGGATTTCTTCTTCTTCATGTCCAGCATCATATTCCTTTTCAGATTCACTGATATCTCCTACATCATCTTTGCGCCTTTCTCTTATCTCCATGTCCTCCATTCTGGCACGGATATTTCACATTCCTCTCTCCACGTTTGGATTCTGCACTTGCCTACCTCTTTCTCTGGACAATTCCCTCTCCTCCTCTGGATCGGGTGATTGTCTACCCCTTCTCCTTGGTGGCATGGTGAATTCTCCTTTTTCTCTGCTACAGGAAGCAAAGAAGATTTTTCTAGGCTCTGATACCACTTGACACAGGTGCACTCCCTCGAGCACATCCGCTCTCACAGGATCCTCTCTTCTCGCCCCGAAGAACTCTAAGGTCCTTCTATTTCCCTATCAGGAAATATGCACCCACAGATTCTCTTCTGTGCGACTCCCCTTTGTTCACTTATCGGGAAATCAGAACTCGCGGCCTTGCAATTTCTCTGTTGATCGTTGGGTTCTCAAATCCCTGAGACCCGATGGCCAGTCAAATCGTTGACTTTCCCCCGTCGGAACTTCTCTTATCGAAATCTCGCTACTCATGATATCAACAAATGGGATTTCCAACCTCCGAACCCCGATGCATCGATTCTCCGATGCACATGTGTGGTTTGAATTTTCCACCTCCTGTCCCTTCTATCGGGATATTGGACTTCGTGGGATCATGAATCCGGACGCCAACGTCTTAGCGCTTCTCACTGCGAAACCCTGATGACTTATGCCACCTGTCCTCCACTCACTCCTGCGGTCCCACACTAGTTACATCACCATCGGGATATCACGGATCATGATTCCTAGTTGCAAGAGTTTCTTACCTTCGAACTCCGACTTTCTGGAATCTCCCGACACGTGTCCACACGTGTCCTCGACACTTCAGCACTTTGCGACTTCTAATGTCGAAAGTGACCCCTCTCGACCTCCGAACCCCCAAGTGCGCAGTAGGCGATGGGGTTTTCCAATCCAACGGTCTTCCTACGACCCAGATCCAATGGCTATCCTTTCTTCCTCGCTCCTCGCGTCTTCGTGACTTGGAGTACCCAATGTTTGGACTCTCACCTTGCGAACTTCTGAGTTCACGAGATCTCTCGATCTCTACCACCTGTCCCCCTCAGATGGAAGGCTCCTGGTTTTCTTGCCATTCTGCCACTCGCGAAGCTGAAGGACTTTCCCGTCTGTCCTCCAGGGTCTGAGTCCCCGAGATGGGAAAATCTCACTACACGCGTCCTCCACAAAGAACAGTTATGATCTTGTCAGGATATCATGGATCACAATATCATACTTCTCATTGCAGTCTTTTGGGGATTCAACTTGCGAGTCCCTGATACACAATATCATGTGTAGATCCAATGGCTCCTATGACTTGGGATCGATGGCTTGCCCCTCCTGAGCTTCGAACCTCTTTCATGCATATGCTGTAACCTCCCTGCACCTCCGTGAGATCCAACGGCCCACGAAAATTCGTGAAATCTCCTCCCAAATATTTCATCCGTCCGTTCTTCCTCTGATGATTTTGCGAAATAAATAAGTGTCTCCCCACGAGACTCGTTTCCCTCTCACCAACCTGCAATGCTTCCCTTAGAATTCCAACTGCAACTTCCCTTCACTTATCCTTCAGTGAATTCGTAGGCCTATTCCTCCTGAGCTTGTTCTCGACTTCTCAAGTCCTGCGGAGAAATTCTTGCACGCACTTCTTACGGAAAACCTTCGACGACGTCGAAGTGTCAAAGTCTCTCAACTCTGCACACTCCTGCAGCAGCATTCTTCCGACACTTCAACTCAGAATCACAACTCTGAGACTTAGCTTGGCCTGCGCACTCCTTGCCCGACACCGTGCCTATCTGCACCTTCATGATGAATGAGAAAAAAACCTAACTCTATTGAACCCCTATGTCAACGCACTCTTTGTGGACAAGTTCGACTGCACTCCTTGCAGGAATCCTCTGGCTCAATTAGAGAAACAATTGAAACTCATTCACTCACCCTCTCAGACTTTAGTTCAACCATGAAATCACATACACAGCATATAAAATCAAATGTATTACAGGAAATAAATATTCATGAGCATATCAACATCAATACACAGAGAAACAACACAAACCATGAATTTGAATCCGAACTTCTTCTATTAATTCCAATGTTTGTACATCGGTGTTCTTCATACAATTCTCTGTATGTTCTTCTTCTCTACCTCCTGTTCTATTCTTGCTCAGGCTTATGTTACAATGATACAATGAGGGTGTCTATATCCATTTTCCATCCACTCCTTCTAAACTGTCTAATCTAATATTCAATTCTACCTACTTACATAAATGCCTCCTACCTACTATGGACGAGAGCGGATCGCTCATTGTCCAATACAATGTATAAGTACACCTCTTCTTAACTATCGCATTTAAGTTTGGCGTATCCCTTTTTTCAAAAGTTTAAACAATTTGACATATGCTCAAAATGTCTGGCACTTGCCCTCACACTTGCTTGATGTTGACGATGCTCCTGTATCACTACCCCTTATTTTATAGGCTTGAAAGAGCTAGGTATTTGGATGAACCCTCGGCCATGCATGGCCGGGAGTTTCAATTAACTCACCCATGGATTTTTGTTCCGTCGACAACTTTCCTTTTTTCATGCTTTTGTCGGTCCACGCGGGCTATTTTGGGTCAGCCAGCGTGTACACACATGCAGTAATGGACTAGGGCATGTGGGCCTTTATTCAAGAGGAGTTTCAAAGAGTTGTTCAGCAGTGTTTTGGAAAAGAAGGGATATAAGTTGGCCTGATTCCAGGTAAGCATGTGTGGTGCAATTTAGGGTTATAACATTGAGGGACAACTGATTGTATGGTTGTAGTCTTAAAAACACCCAATCCTCTACTTCAAAACTTCTTTCACTACAATGTTGATCTGCTTGTTGTTTCATGTGATTATGTGCCATGGTTAAGTTGTCCTTTAAGATTTGGAGAACTTGTTGTTGATTCTCGATGTGATCTCCCACTGCTTGAACCTTAGATTTTTATTTTAGACAAGAAGTGATGGAAGAAGGGTGTTATCCATAAAGTTCCATAAATGGTGTCATTTTTGTTACAGTATGAAAGGAAGTGTTATACCACCATTCTTCCAAGGGTAACCATTTGAACCATTGTGTTTGTTTATCAAAGACAAAGAAACAAAGGTAGCCTTCCAGACATTTGTTCACTATCTCGGTTTGTCCATCAGATTGAGGATGATAGGATGAGTTATGAGCCAATTGAGTACCCAAACAAGAAAATAATTATTTCCAAAAATGTCCAGTGAAGATGGGATCTCTGTCGCTTACAACAATCTTTGGCCTGCCATGTATCTTTTGAAATGTCTACATGAATGCGGTGGCAACTGTACTATCTTTGAAAGGATGAGAGAGTGCAAAAAAGTGTGCGTACTTGGCCAGTCTATCAACAATCACCATGATGACACTCTTTTCTTTAGACTTTGGTAACCCTGTGATGAAATCCATGGAAACCTCCTCCCAGCGCTGACTTGGGATGGCTAATGGTTGTAAAAGACCAGGGGTCTTAATTGTTTCCACCTTATTTTGTTGGAAAACCAAA
>SNQJ01S0047491.1:58468-84350 GCA_010110895.2 Picea sitchensis | reverse complement strand
AGTTGCTTTATGTCTATTAATTCACCCACATTGTGAATTAATTGTGACTTTATGACTTAAGTGACATATTTCACTTTTGACTTAAAACTCCTGAGTCAAAGTGAAATTAGAATCATAAAGTAAAGTATGAGGGTAATAGTCTTCCCCCTTTGTCCTTAGAGACTCATAAGCACATGGGGACCACTTTCCAAGGTACCCAAATCTCAACACAGTCATCATGCCAACTCATCACTGCCACATCACTATATGGTCGTACAAGATGTACGATCACCTGCCACGTCATCACTGTATGGACTGCATAGTCAACAAAATTTTGCATGTTTGGCAAAATGAACAGAAGATGACATCTCACTCATACGACGTCTATTTGAACCCATTCAAGTTGCGTTGGGACTGTGAGGATGAGGCCTACACATGTGTCTGTTTTGAAGTAATTCTGAGCACTTTCATTTTTGAGCAAAATTTGATCCCCTGGATCATCGATGGTCCCAAGTTGTGGATTATGAGAACACCACTTTTAAATGTTGGACTTGTCAAAAAAAAATTCATTTGAAGGATTCCCATCCTACAACCCTAGTGCCTATAGGGAGAAAATTTAAAGCAACAAACCCAAAGGATCAAAACCATAAGAGAAGAAATCTCTAGAGGAAACTCGAAAAGACCTTGTAGACAAATCAAGCTCGGCTACATGCTAAGGTACCCAACCCTCCTTTGAAGGGTTTATGATGGGGATATGGACTCTTTGTCTCCCTTTTCTTTGTAGGTAGTCATGGTTGAAAATCCCTTCGATGGGATGAAGAGGCATCATGGATTAAACTATTCTAAGCCAAAAAGGGACATAGTGTCTCCAATTGGTTCTATCTGAGTAAACTATCCAGTGTTAATAGCATCTGATGAATGGAAATAATTAAAAAGAAAAAAGGGTGTTACACATGTTTTTGTTCATATTCATGACAAATTGATGGTGTACCTCTATCCTTCGTCATTTGAAGTATTATTGCCATAATTCATGAAGAACTAGTTGGAAGAATAACCTTTCTTGAAAGGATGAAATCCCTTGAAAAAAACCTTTTTTATAAAAGTGTCGCATGTTGCACCATTGTAGGGTGTGACACTCTCAATTGGCACATGTTGCACCACTTCAGGGTGCGACAATGTCACATGTTTCTAGATCGCAGGGTATGACATTGTTTAAACAAGGGAAAAACAAATAAATTCATGAAGTTTCTATAAAGAGAAGCTTTGAGGATGAGTTGTCCTCCGATTGGTTTGGATCTCACCCGTATTCTTAATCAAGTGGGATCCTAACCCTCTGATCCTAATCTTCTCATCCCTTTCTCTTCAATCTATAAATGGAGGTATATCTCATGGAGAAAGGTTAAGATCAATGAAAGGTCAAGAAGAGATAACGGGATGAAAGAATATTAAGAAGACTGAAGCTTGATTCAGCTTGATTTGGGTCAAGATACCAAACCTATGGTGTTAGAAATCATGGAAGAAAATTGTGTGTGTTGAAGCAAGGAATCATTGGGAGGGACTTCACAACATCAAGGCTTTGGTTGCAATATCTTCCATTATCATTAATGCAGTAACATATTTTCTTTCCCACAAAGGTTGTCTATATTTTACTATCTTTGTTGGATTTCTCCTTTATCATTTGCATAGGTTGTATCAAATTATACTTGTTTCTTTCACCTTTGTTGGCTTGTGTTTCTGGCAGGTTATCATACATAATTGTCACGACAAAGCAGCTAGAAGATACAACTAGCAAGGAAAACCATCAATTACAAGGTATGAATCCTTTGTTAATTGGTAATTTGATTATATCAACCTAGATAAAGTTCTATGTTCTTTATGTTTTGTTTTATTATTGGTTTCCAAGTCTAGGGAGATCAGTCTGTGTTCATATAGACTAATTTTTCCGATAACAAAATTGGTGACTCCACTAGTGCGACATTGTTTAAGCCTCAAAATTATTGGAAGATATTATTGTTGTCCAGCAATAATTTCCAACCGATTACTGTAGAATCTCTCCCAACTTACCACTGGTTTATCAAGTGGTCGATCTGAAACCATCATCAATTGATCCCACTGTTCCCTTGATGAGTGAAGCCAAAGTGGTCGATCTAGTTCCCTCATCAGTCGATCCCACTCTTCCCTTGAAGAGTGAAATCCAAGTGGTCGAACTGCATCCAATATCGTTGGTCGATCCCGCTCTCCCCTTTGAGAGTGACACCCACTAGATGATCGATAGTATCCCATCATCATTCGATCCCACTCTCCCATTAGAGAGTGAAGTTGATATCTCTCATGGTTTTCTTGTTAATTTAGATTCTTCCATACAAGGGGGAATTTATCCTCCTACTGTGGAAACCCCTCCATGTAATGAGACCATCCTTTTTATTGGCATGGGATAACTGGAACTCATCTTCCTTCCTACGTACCTTTCCAAATCATTGGTTAGGTTTGTGGTAGGAACGTTCCTCAAACTATTATAGACTAAAGTTATTTCATTAGTATTCTATCCTCAACTACTTGGAAAGCTTTAGATTGTCCTCAACTTCCTTTAGGGATACTTCCTTAATTTCCTGTTAATTTAGGAGGGAAAACCATCTATATTGATTTTATGGTAGTCCACGACCCCTTGGATTTTACTTTACTCCTTGGGCGAGATTATGTCTATGCCATGAAATCCATCGTGTCCACTCTCTAGTTCGCCAATTCGTACTTGTGTGTGACTAACCTGGCCTCTGTGTGTTTTTCGTGCCAAAACCGATCACATGAAACAATCCCGCAAAACAGGTGAAATTGTAGGACCATTTTTTCCGACCCCCAATCCCCGACGGAGAATCTGGTCGTATGGCCCCATGTGGCCTGACCCTAGGCACTTAAGTAGCAATCCATTGCACGGTTGGTTGACGAGATGACAAGTGTAAGGCGCATGGAAGAGGATCGTTGGAGTGTGAAGTCTGTGCCATTGGTTAACGGTCATGGTCACATGTTGTGTGGTATGAACCGGGGGCTGGGGCTAAGCCATGACCCCTTTACTCTTCCACCCACACACTAATGCAAATTCAAATAATTTTTAACATGTTTAAGGTTATGTAACATCTTGCGGGTGGGCTGGAAGCTCGGGCCCTGCCAAAGCATTGACGTGTCCACTCGGAGGTTGGAGTTCGACCCTCGTGGACTTCACCACATTTTACACACTAGAGGGGTGCCATGTGGCATCCCACGACTGGGCCATGTGGCACCATATTACTTGCCAAAAATATGACACATGTCAGAAAATGATTCATCCACCTATCTTCCACATAGACTTCCCAGTCATTATGCCAAATCATCACTACCACGTCACTATATCGTCGTACAAGATATACGATCACCTGCCATGTCAGCACTGTACGGACTGCATAGTCAACAAAATTTTGCATGTTTGGAAAAATGAACAGAAAATAGTATCTCACTCATACGATGTTTGTTTGAACCCATTCAAGTTGTGTTGGGATTGTGAGGACATGGCCTACACATGTGTCCATTTTGAAGCAATTCCAAGCAATTTCATTTTTGAGCAAAATCTGATCCCCTGGATCATCGATGGTCCCAACTTGTGGATTATGAGAACACCACTTTTCAATGTTGGACTTGTCAAAAAACAAATCATTTGAAGGATTAGCATCCTACAACCCTAGTGCCTATAGGGAGAAAATTTAAATCAACAAACCCAAAGGATCAAAACCATAAGAGAAGAAATCTCTAGAGGAAGCTCGAAAAGACCTTGTAGACAAATCAAGCTCAGTTACATGCTAAGGTACCCAACCCTCCTTTTAAGGGTTTATGATGTAGATATGGACTCTTTGTCTCCCTTTTCTTTGTAGGTAGTCATGGTCGAAAATCCCTCTGATGGGATGAAGAGGCATCATGAATTAAACTATTCTAAACCAAAAAGGGACATAGTGTCTCCAACTGGTTCTATCCGAGTAAACTATCCAGTGTTAATAGCATCTGATGAATGGAAATAATTAAAAATAAAAAAGGGTGTTACACATTATTTTGGTCATATTCATGACATATTGATGTTGTACCTCTATCCTTCATCATTTGAAGTATTATTGCCATAATTCTTGAAGAACTAGTTGGAAGAATAATCTTTCTTGAAAGGATGAAATCCCTTGAAAAAATCCTTTTTTATAAAAGTTTCGCATGTTGCACCATTGTACGGTGTGACACTCTCAAGTGGCACATGTTGCACCACTTCAGGGTGCGACAATGTCACATGTTTCTAGTTCGTAGGGTACGGCATTGTTTAAACAAGGGAAAAATGAATAAATTCATGAAGTTTCTATAAAGAGAAGCTTTGAGGATGAGTTGTCCTCCGATTGGTTTGGATCTCACCTGTATTCTTAATCTAGTGGGATCCTAACCCTCTGATCCTAATCTTCTCATCCCTTTCTCCTCAATCTATAAATGGAGGTATATCTCATGGAGAATGGTTAAGATCAATGAAAGGTCAAGAAGAGATAACGGGATGAAAGAATATTAAGAAGACTGAAGCTTGATTCAGCTTGATTTGGGTCAAGATACCAAACCTATGGTATTAGAAATCATGGAAGAAAATTGTGTGTGTTGAAGCAAGGAATCATTGGGAGGGACTTCACAACATCAAGGATTTGGTTGCAATATCTTCCATTATCATTAATGCAGTAACATATTTTCTTTCCCACAAAGGTTGTCTATATTTTACTATCTTTGTTGGATTTCTCCTTTATCGTTTGCATAGGTTGTATCAAATTATAATTGTTTCTTTCACCTTTGTTGGCTTGTGTTTCTGGCAGGTTATCATACACAATTCTCATGACAAAGAAGCTAGAAGATACAACTAGCGAGGAAAACCATCGATTACAAGGTATGAATCCTTCGTTAATTGGTAATTTGATTATATCAACCTAGATAAAGTTATATGTTCTTTATGTTTTGTTCTATTATTGGTTTCCTAGTCTAGGGAGATTAGTCTGTGTTCGTACAATTTTTATGATAACAAAATTGGTGACTCCACTAATGTGACATTGTTTAAGCCTCAAAATTATTGGAAGATATTATTGTTGTCGAACAATAATTTCCAACCGATTATTGTAGAATCTCTCCCAACTTACCACTGCTTGATCAAGTGGTTGATCTGACACCATCATCAATTGATCCCGATGTTCCCTTGAAGAGTGAAGGCAAAGTGGTTGATATAGTTCCCTCATCGGTTGATCCCACTCTTCCCTTGAAGAATGAAATCTAAGTGGTCGAACTGCATCCATCGTTGGTCGATCATGCTCTCCCCTTTGAGAGTGACACCCACCAGATGATCGATAGTATCACATCATCAGTTTATCCCACTCTCCCATTAGAGAGTGAAGTCAATATCTCTCATGGTTTTCTTGTTAATACAGATTCTTCCATACAAGGGGGAATTTATCCTCCTACTATGGAACCCCCTCCATGTAATGAGACCATCCTTTTTATTGACATGGGATGACTGGAACTCGTCTTCCTTCCTATGTACCTTTCCAAATCATTGGTTAGGTTTGTGGTAGGCACGTTCATCAAACTATTATAGACTAAAGTTATTTCATTAGTATTTTATCCTCAACTACTTGGAAAGCTTTAGATTGTCCTCAACTTCCTTTAGGGATACTTCCTCAATTTTCTGTTAATTTAGGAGGGAAAACCATCTATATTGATGTTATGGTAGTCCACGACCCCTTGGATTTTAATTTACTCCTTGGGGAAGATTATGTCTATGCCATGAAAGCCATCGTGTCCACTCTCTTTCGAGTGATATATTTCCCTCATAATGGAAATATTGTGACTATCGATCAACTTTCGTTTGTTGGTCCTGCTTTGACTGCCAATCACCCACCTTCCCTAAATGGTCCTTATATGAAAGTGGTATTGCCCCCACCATAGGTTAATTATGTGTCAACATATCCCACACTTTCAACTGCTGAATAAACCTAGCCTCTCACTGTATGCTTGACCTCTTTTGACTTAGATCTGGTAGTTGACTTGGTGATCTCTTCAATAGGGTTATTAAAGCCTAATATATTTACCCTTGTTTCATCCCTCAACGTGTATTCCTTCCAAAGCATTGTTCTTTCATCCAAATAAGATTTCTTGGAATCCATGATTGAGGTATGTCCCTTGACATGTATTCCTTCTATATCATTGTCTTCTTGGAAGCCATGATCAAGAAGAGGTTATGAGCAAAGTTTTCTTCTCTGTGGAAAGCTCGTTAAAACATGAAACAAAGGTCTGGGGATCGAACCCAACAATGAGCATATTTTTATTTCCAATTCTAAGATCATTAAAAAATGCAACCAACTATGAGCATAGTTATTTTCTTGTGTCAAGATCATTAAAAAATGAAAGAACTGCCTCTCACATTGAGTCGAGTCTTTCATTAGAACTTGTACCTAAAACTTCATTTCATCCACCTGGGTCAATTGATCATCTTTCTTCCTCCCTCTCTACTGAACATTTTTTTATTAGTAACCAGGAGTCCATTCCAGTATAGAAATTGGCAATAGGAGAAGAGTCGGTGAATGAAACAAAGCTTGGGGGGCATGTCTCCAGCCTCTAGTCATCAATCTAGAGTTAAGCCACTAACTTCCCAAGTTGGGGCCAAAGTAACAACCAAGCATAGTTTTACTTTATTTCAAGCTTGTATAAAAATGAAACCAATACTGAGCTTAGTCTTTATTCTTGCTCGTGCTCATAATACATGCAAATAGGTTACCCATATTAGTTGTTGTTCTTTCTTGTGCTCATAAATACATGAGAATAGGTTAACAATATTAGTCTTCATTCTTTATTTTGGTCGTAAATACATGAGAATAGGTTACCGAGTCTACTTTTATCTCTTTTTCAGACTCATAAAAGTTATACGAAAAAGAAACTCTTTGGAGTTTCCTTTAGGCTCTTTTCAGACTCTCTAAACATGAAAATATTGTTGAGCGAACTTGCTTCCTTTCACACTCGTTAAAGTATTTGAAGGGGCATCTATTCAGTATTAGTTTAACCCTTTTCCAGGCTGAGTATGATTAATTATGAAAAATGAATACTCTAGTCAATCATGGCTAGAAGAGTTCTCCTAGGTATTATTTTATACTTTTTTCGGGCTTGGGAGACTAAATTTACGAAAAAGTTAACCCTAAAGTTTTCTTTTAAGTGTTTTTCAAACTCTCTAAATATGAAAAACCACCAAGTTTACTTTCTCTGGACTCATAAAATTTACATTGAAAGACCCATATGGGACCGAACCACTCCTTCCTAGGGTTCGTTCAAAATACTCTGAAGGATGAGTTTATAATACAAGCATATGTTATCCTCCTAAAGCTTGTGTAAAAATAAAGAGGTTCTTGCCAGAAATGGTGGGGGGGATTGGGATGGGAGTATGTATTAAACCTATATTAATTCTATGGCAGAAAGTCGCTCTTGAACACGACATCCTTTCACTCCTTATGTCAAGGTTGGGAAATCCACTCGTCTCTTTTTTATCATACTCCTTTACAAGATTACACTTTGGTATGTGATCCTCCCTTTTGAGTCAGTGTTGCGAAGACAATTTTCATCTCATCAATATGTTCAAGAGAATTTCAACCTAGAAATCCTTCTATCATGTAGGCCATTTCTGTAGTCCTTAAGCCTACCTAGAAATCCTTCTATCATGTAGGCCATTTCTCAGGTCCTTAAGCCTCCTATCTCATTGACCATCCCCCTCGAAGTCAGGGGTCCTAAATACTATTTTCTCATCCAATTCAAATATTTGTACTTGTTTCATGTCATTGATAGGGGATACATCAAGGCCCTCCCCGTGGAAGAATCACTTCCTATCAACATCAACACATATATTCGTAGGAAGTTACTTGTGAAACTTTTTACATAAACTTGTAACTTGTGCATTCCTTAATGGTAAGTTTCCTCACCTTCGACGAAATGTTTTCATCATTGACCCTCAATCAAATGATTCTATGGGTGTTTGAACTTAGATCATTTATTCACACTTCCCTGATAGGAATGTACTTAAGGCACCTTTTAAGGGTCATTGCCATCATTGGTGGTTCTTCTGGCTATCTGCTAATCCATTATCATTGACCTATAACGTGGTTTCCTACCATGTTTGATCGCCAACACCTTTATTCACATAGTTAGATTTGTACCACATTACACGTTAGAGATGAAGACCTGGATCATGTCCTCGTTAGATCCGTGTTGTGATGGAGCTCTTGATATATAAGTTGTCACATAGATCCACATTGTATTAGTCTATGGATATGTTGATTAATATCATGTGTCGTAGCTCCATTGTGTATATTTTGTGGCTACGAATCAAATGAGTAATGATGATATGGATCCACGTTGTATTTTTTGGTGGCCATATCATTAGCCAATATAGTCACGGATCTGCAATGTATTGGTCGACAAACATACAGCAACCATGCTTTGAGTCATTTGTATTCTGATTATGGGAATACTTCCTTGGTGATGATATATTATTGTATTGTAACTCCTTGTTTGTTGTTGAAAGGTTTATGTCTGATGTGTTCCTTTCTTTCATACCCACATGGAAAAGTATTTCAGCTATTACTCATTTTCTAAATTCATACTTTGGGGGGCATTTTGTTACACATTATTTTGGTCATAGTCATGACAAATTGATGTTGTACCTCTATCCTTTGTCATTTGAAGTATTATTTCCATAATCCCTAAATAATTTGGAAGAATAACCTTTCTTGGAAGGATAAAATCCCTTGAAAAAGTTGTTTTTATAAAAGTGCCACATGTTGCATCATTGTAGGGTGTGACACTCTCAAGTGTCACATGTTGCACTGATGCAGGGTGCAACAGTGTCACATGTTTCTAGTTCGTAGGGTGTGACATTGTTTAAACAAGGGGAAAAAGAATAAATTCATCAAGTTTATAGAAAGAGAAGCATCAAGAATGAGTTGTCCTCCGATTGGTTTGGATCTCACCTGTATTCCTGATCTAGTGGGATCCTAATATTCTCATACCTTCCTCTTCACTCTATAAATGGAGGCATCTCTCATGGAGAAAGGTTAAGATCAACGAAAGGTCAAGAAGAGATAAAGGGATGAAAGAATATTAAGAATTCATAAGCTTGATACATCTTGATTTGGGTCAAGATACCAAACCTATGGTGTTAGAACTCATGGAAGCAAAGTGTGGGTGTGTTGAATAAAGGAATCATTGGGAGGGTCTTCACAAAATCAAATATTTGGTTGTAATATCTTCCATTATAATTAATGCAGTAACATATTTTATTTCCCACAAAGGTTTTCTATATTTTATTATCTTTCTTTCATTTCTCCTTGATCATTTGCATAGGTTGTATCAAATTATACATGCTTCTTTCACCTTTGTTGGCTTGTGTTTCTTGCAGGTTATCATACACAAGTCTCCTCACAAAGCAGCTGGAGGATAGAACTAGTGAGAAAAATCATCGATTACAAGGTATGAATCCTTTGCTAATTGGTAATTTGATTATATCAACCTAGAGAAAGTTATATGTTCTGTTTGTTTTGTTCTAGTCTTGGTTTCCGAATCTAGGGATATCAGTATATGCTCGCATAGACAAATTTTTCCGATAAAAAGGGGGGAAAGGGAAAATCTACCTTTTATTCATGTATGTAGTAGATCACTTTGAAGGAACAACACATATCTTTAGAAATTATAAAATAAATCAAGTTGCAAATTCATGCAATCTCAATAGAGTTTGCAAATATGAATTTATGCTTAAACAAAGAGTTATAACAAACAAATATCCAACCTTGATTTTATGTGCGTGGGGGTTCAATTCTTTATGTATATCTTATTATTTTATATGCATATCTCTTATTTATACAAATTTCTCTGAAAATTCTAAAGTTTTTATTTACTCTAAAAACAATTGATACACTTTTTGAATGGAAGAAATTGAATTTTCTTTTTCATAAATCTTTTATTCCTTTACAATGTCTCTCGTGCATTTTTCTTTTTTGGGCCGAAACTGGAGAAAATTATATTATAAAGGTTGTATAAAATCTAAATAACAAGAGTACATAATATCGTTGGGCTAGGTTTCCAAACAAAATATCTAGTTCATATATGCCAAAAACCAAAGCTTTACAAATGTCTGCAATTAAAACATTCCAAAATTCCTTATAGGTATACAACCTTAGGAAAACACCTAGGATTCTAATTGATTTACTAAACATAAAAATTAACTAAAAACATGATTATTTTTGGCATATTCTTGCCCATTATTGGAAGGACAAGAGTCTTGGTTTCCAAGATCCATGTCTTCCATCATCTGATGAATTGTATCTTCCTCCTTGAAATTCACTTAGACTGGGTTTGTTGACATCCTGTTGCTGGAAACAATAGAGTGAGATCCTTTGCTAATATTTTTAACCATATTTCTCAACATAGTGGATTTTTCCTCTGGGACATCGATTTGTTGCTTATGTTGGACAATATTTCTCATGATCATTTCATTTTGAGAGGTTCAGTGATGTTCATTTTCATGAAATTTGGTAGCCACAGAGAAGAGTGAGCTTCTATTACATTTAATGGATTCTTCATGTCTTATGAGGACCCTGCGAACTTCCTAGGATTCCCTATAGTCCATGGATAAGTCACAAAGAGAGGGATAGTGTTGTCATCCCCTAACAACTGTCTCAAGAGATCCAAACTACCACTCAAACGAATTTGTCCCGAGGGGATCTTGATTCCAAAACATGGGAAAAATATTGCTACACCACAGACCATACAACATAACAAATAGAGAAGAAAGAGTCTGCAAACCATTGATACAAAATCCAGTGGAACTAGAATGACAAGTTCCCAACAAAGACTCGGGATGCAAGAAAAATGAATAACCATACTTCCAAAATAGGGAAACTAGAGTGCCAAGAGACCACAACTCGCTGAAACCAAAGCCTAGAGAATGAGCACATGGGCCAAACAAACACTAAGGATATAAGAACACAAAAACACAATATATGCAAAATAAATCCAAGAGCCAGAATGAAGGAATGACCACACACTGAGCATGCCCTTGAAATTTGTTTTTAACGGAAACTCAAAAATATTTTATTATAAAAAGAGTTGTTAGCATAGCTAACAATAATCTTACAAATAGTACTATTTGAGTATCTTGCATATTTTCCACCTTCCTTCCCGGAATAGGGGGGAGAGAAGGCAAGTTTTCCTATAGGGGATTCTCATGCCCATTTCCTAAGTATTGGATAGATTCTTACAAATGGATTACATAGAGAAATACATAAACAAAACATATTTATTGCTTGTTTGTTATAATACCCCCTTTAACGAAGGGAAAGTCAAGAGTTGCCTAACATCCCAAGAGAATGTTCGTTTTTCCCTCTTTAGCTATCTGGTGTCAATTGGATTTCTTTCTCCTTATAAGATCAGGGAGGGATTTGGGGTATTCTTCTTTAGGACTTTGGAAAAAGAAAGGGATTTAGAGGACTCATAATGGACCTGCACTTCTGATTCTGCTTCTTTTTCCTCTTCCTAGTCTGATTCCCTTTCTTGATCCTATATTTCCTCTTCTTCCTCTTGTTTCTCCTCTAACTCCTTACGACATCTTATTCATCTTCCTCTTCTTCTCCCACTTCCTAATTCTCTTATTCTTGGGAATTGGCCACTATATCCTCGAGGGATGGGTTTGTACCAATATCAGGTTAAGTTGGTCCAGAGTTGAGATCCAATATTGGTTCCTCTTCAACTTCCTTTTCCATGTCTTCGGGATTTATTGAACCATCTAAGTTTCTAATAACTTCAAATTTATTGTTGCTTGACATGGGAAGACTCTCCTGTGATGGATTTGGATGAGATGGCCCTTACATTGGAATTTTCTATGGCTACTTGGAACTATCTTGAACTTGGGTTCCTTCCTTTACTGCTACTTTGTAGAAGGTTTCTCTTCTTGGATTTTTGGAATTTTTTTAGAAAAAATTCCATAAGCATGATAATAAATACACTTGAATGGAATCTGCTCATAATCTAGCACTTGGTAGTGGCTCTACCCATCTAGATTGATTTGCAAATCTTTTTAGAAATCCTTCTTTAGATGAACCTCCACTCAAATTCTCGCACAAGAATATAGGTTTTCTTTTGGTTTTGCTTGGTCAATGAAATGACCCATCATGTTTCCAATCTCTCTATAGGAGAAATCATCCCAAAACATTAATGGGAGGTGGGTAATCTGACCCACAATGGGGTTGTTGTATTCTCGTGTTTTGGATTGAATTTGGGGGTCCATAGGGATAAATACATTCCTCGGAATCCCATAAAGTATGGACCAGTTCAAAATATCAGATCCCACTCTTCCTTATTTAAAAAGAGAAATACATAATTGTTGATATTATGGTAGCTTCGGAAGGTATCAACCTCCATTGTGACCTTTGACAAGATTAGAATATTCCAGAAGAAAGAAAAGAAGTGAACATAACCCTAGAAGAGTTGTTGGCTGCGAGAGATAATTAATGTGAATTAATTAGTACCCAGAATGAGAAGTCGGCCTAGGCAGTCTGCCAGGATTAATATAAATACGGCGCCAATTCTCATTTGTACACAACTTCTTAGAATTGCAGAAAGGTACTTGTGCACACTACAGTCTAGCAGTCTTGTGCTCAAATTATGGAGAAGGTGTTGCCGCCAGTTCTGAAGCCTATTGCTCTATCTTTTTGGGTTGGAATCTATGATCAGCTTTGGTTACTTCTTGCTTGGTGCGTTAGCCTTGCTTGGCTATTGGATTGCTACCAGGATTCTTCTCTCTATCAAGGTCAAGGTGCTCGGAGGGTGGCTTCAGCCTATGGTTGGGTGACAATAGTGATATTGTCTATGGTAAAACGAACACATTCTAACAATAATAACCATGGCCAGAGGAAAATGATATTACATGCCCATTGATCTTGGGGGACCATTGCTATGCTACCCATGTTTCCACGGTTTTTGGGCTAGGCAAGAGGCCTGTAAAATTTCCAACCAGAGCCCGCTCAGACAGAATGAGGACTTTCCTTCTTAGCTCCAGAGATGGAAAATATAGTTATTGGATGGCTTCCAACCATTTTAAAAAAATAAATGGTTGAGGTTGAATTCACTTACTTGGATTTAGGGATTGAACCAGAGAGCTAAATGCCTATGTCTCCTTGCAAGAATCATCCATACTTTCTTATTGTTGTACTATGTTGTCATTAATGTCAAAGGGTTGATGTCAAGTATTGTCATAGTGATGTGATTATATCATTGATGTATTGGTTGTTGGATTGTGTTTTCGTTGATGTAATTTATGTCAAAGGGTTGGTGCCAAGTGGTGTCATAGTGATGTGTTGTCATTGATGTCAAGGTTGATGTCAAAGAGAGTTATATCATTGATTTCATGTCATGGTTGAAAGGAAGTACCAAATGGATGAACTCCAAAGTGGTCCCCTTATGGTGCAAGCCCTCACGGGAAGACACTCTTGGATAAAGTTCTCAAAATGGTCCCCTTTATGGTGAAATCCCTCATGGGAAGACTCTTTGTAAATTCCAAATAATTAAGTGGTTGAGTAATCCTAGCAGTATGGTTAAGGAACCCAAGTTTGGTTTGAGGAATAATGTAACGAATATCAGTGAATTTCTAAGAGAGACAATTCTAGATGGATAGTGCTCATCATGTCATTTCTAGTGATATGTGGAACGTCACATAACTCCTCATGATTATAGAGTTATGGCCATGTGAAGTTGGATAACCCTCTTGTGTGTCTAGAAGCTCCTAGAAGATCAAAGAAGTTAAATTATTCTAGAAGGTCCTAGAAGAAGTTGACTAGTCAAAGTGGTTAGTCATGGATTAAGTGGTTGCAACAAGAAACCAATTAAAAATAAATTAGTTTCAACTAGAAGTGGAGATTTTACTATTTGTGGAAAATTAGTACTTGTAAGTGGACAAGTGATTAGAAGAGGGTTAGCCCCAAAAGAAGGAAGTTGGGTAAAGTTGGTTAGATGATAACCCCTAGAGGAAGGTACTTGGAGAAGTATAAATAAGAGAGGAAGGGTCTCTTGTGAGTGTGATCTTTGAGCATATTGAATATCTACTATTTGGTGAAAGGTTTATGACATGTATTATTGATAGATCAAATCTGCGTCAGAAAAATTGTGGTAGAAAGATCGCGGTAAAACAATTGTGGCAGAATAATTGATACAAAAAAACCATGGTAGCATAATCGTGGCAGCAAAACTGCGACAACAGAATCACGACAGCTGAACTGCGGAAGTAGAACCGTGACAACAAAATTGTTGTTGTCAGTTCAATAGCCACATCGGATTTGCACATTGGAATTGTTCCAATTGTTGAATGGTATGGTATAGGTCTTGATGATTTCTACAAGATTAAAGGTATGGTTTTGGCACATGGTCTTGTGTAAGGGTTTATGGTATTTGGCTTATGGATTTATGATGTATTGCTAGAGGACTCTTGTTGGTTGTCTTGATGAATGTTTTTTTATACGGTTGAAGTATATTTTGGGTTCATGAATGAGAGACTTAGTTGATGAGTTTGCATATACATGAGGTGTATGGTATGGTGATGTTGGTACATGATTTGTACATGCTTGGTATACTGTGAGAGACACTTTCCAGTTATATTGTTGGTGGTTTGTGTAGTCATCTCGACACATTATTTGTATACATTCCTTGGCATATTTGTACATGTTGATGATGGTTGTAGGTTGATGCACATATGAGTGATATTGAGCATATGATTGAGAGAGTTGTCTTGGTGAGTATATTTGATTTGGTTGATGAGGTTGATGTGACAAATTGTTGTGATGGGTTATTTTTGAAGGTGTGGTGGTACATTTGACAGATTATTTATGTCTACAAGTTGGGTCTTGTACTTGAGGGTTGGAGTCCTCACATATCATTTGGTGTTGAGATCTGCAAGTTGGGTCTTGTATGTAGAGTTGGTACTCTATTGGAGTTGTTTCTCTTTTAAGTTGATGTTGATAAAACCATGAGATTGTAGTCTCCTATAACACATAATACAAAAATTTTACATATATGATTGATGTTCTTCGTGTTGATTATGGTGATGTCTTATAATTCTCTCTTATTGATGAATGTTGTTGATACATGGAAGTAGATGAGTACAAATCAATAATATGTTTTAAGGTGTTGCTAAGTAATTTTTTGTAAGAAGTGTAAAAAGAGCCTCACATTGATTCACCCCCCCCCCTCAGTGTGGTCGGTGTGTCCAACACTTACATCCCTATTCCTTGAAAATTATGGTGGCGGCTCCTTCTCCAACATCAATTAGAAACTAAGGTCTTCTCGTCTCCCTCTAACATCCTTTCTCCTAATAGCTAACAACTCCCACCAATGACCTACAACAGTCAACAACTTCTTACTTCTCCCACCAATGGACTACTAGAAACTTCTTACTTTATGACAACTATTCCATGTAACTAAGCTATGGCTAGGGTTTACCCTAGCCATAGAGGGAATCAAATCTCTTCTAGATCTTCGTCCACACACATTACCTTTCAGTTCAAACTGATGGCATTCCCTGAAGATTTAACCAACAAACATAAATTCCAAAATATCGTCCAGAGCCCAAGGGAAACTCTTACCAGGTAATTTTTCCAATGAATAGTCTTGTTCCAAGTGACATTGCTTGATTCTCACATATATTTCTACATAATCCCACCTTTCCTTTGATAAACCTCATTGGGTGGTTCAAGAAACATACCAGAATTAAGTTTGAGCATATGAGAGGGGGGTGGGAAAATCCTTTTTATATCTAGGAACCTTGCATGTAATCATATAATGATGGTATTGTGACATATGGTGATTTAATGTTCCTCCATATCCAAAAACCTATGATAATTAAGGTATTGCTTGATATTGACAACCATTTTTTCCAAAGAACCCCTATTTTGAGTGTGGTAGCCTCATTGGTTAAAGAGTTGGCTTGATAATTATGCTCTCTTAAAACATGGTAGAATGAGACCTTTTGTAGTCTACAAACCTCCTTATGAATTGAGCTAGTATAGATGCTAGCTTGTTATTTGATGTGATTAATTTCAAGATAATCAATTTAATGATTATGCTTGAATCACCTATGAAAATAAAAGACTTTGTTTTGGATTCATTTTCTAGAAGGAGACCCTGGAAAAGAGTGTAAGCCTCAACTTGATTATTTGTGGAATTTCTTATACCTCAGGAAAAATTTATTTCAAGTTGTCCCTCAGGATCAAGGATGATACCCCCGCACCTTCCACCCCTATGTTTCATTTAGATGCTCCATCAAAGAAAATAATGGAGGACTTTTGATGGGATTTGCTAGGTTTGAAATTATTTCTCACTTATTTGAAGTTTCCATGATAAACATAGACCAAGCTTTCAAATTCTTAAATTGGGGCTTTGCGATGACTATTTATGTGTTCTCGCCCATCAAATAGAGACTAATTTTTTTCTTCAAACTTGGAAAGTTCCAAAGATCTTCAATTGTTAATCATGAATACCCAACAAGTTTCCAATCAACTTCAGTTTTGTAGTTCTTCATCATGAAAGTCTAATAGGGATAGTTTCTCTTTGAAACAAAAGAGAAGGAGAATAAATTATACCAAAAGAAGGAAATTGCTTATGACTATCTTCTCACTAAATAGCCCTATGTCTCAGCTCTATCCAACATCTTACAGAATCAAAAATAGATGTTAAATGCCAAATATTGATCCAGATTATTTTGAGAACGAAATGAAGGTGGAAATATAATAATTAAATACATAGATATATTGTGAGAAACACAAGAGATACAATAATGCACAATTTTTATTAATGACAAAAATGTACATAAACCGTAAAAACACAGAGTGAATGAAGTCCCTGGAATGGTGGCAGGTTATCTCTGAGAAGAGATGTGATGGTTATTCTCATTCGAAAGAAGATGATGTTTACAATGAGTCTCTAAAGGCCTTTTTAACATAAACAAAATCCAAAACCCTAACCCCAAAATATGAAACGCCAAAAGGTTTACAGGTCCTGATGGGGGTAGTTGATACGTTAACTTCCCAAGGGCGTAACTTTTGCATACGATCTTTGTTTGGGGTGCACAATAGCTTGTTGGAAAGGTCTATCGAGGACTACACATTTTTTCATTACACTTTGGCTAAATCATCCAATGTGATTGTGTCGCACCCAAAAAATGTTGTTTAGGGACTTAAAACGACCCCATAAATTTAGGACCCAAAAAACTGTAGAAAAACTACCAAGATGGAAACCCCTATTTTGAGATAGTGGAATAGGTGGGTGGCCACTGATTTCCACCTAGATCATTATTCCCCTCTTAGGAGGAAATGGTTCCCATTGCGTCAAGTTTTCGTGGAAGATGGGGAATCTTTTGTTGAATCTGAACCTTGGTGAACTGCTTGCCTTGCTAAAGAAGTTCTAATGCTTAGCTTATTGAAGGTTGTTATGAACCTGTTGTTGGAGGGGTTGGATCCATTCAACTGATCTAGCTACATGATCTACCCGAGTGTGGGAGGACTCTATCATTGAAGATGTGGTATGCAGAGTATGAAGGGATTTGTTGTAACTTTGTTGGATTGGGCAGTGTGGAGGCACCCTCGTAGGTGACACAACAATATTTTTGTGCTCTTATACAATCTACTTTTTCTAGATAGAAAGGTCTTGGGCCAAGGCTACAGTGATTGCAGTGTCCTTCTATTCACCTTCTGCCCAAATTGTGAAGAGACTAAACTTTGCGGTATGAGAGATTACTTTGTGACATTGTTTTTTCGGGACAGTAGTCAGGACTACCTCTGCTATCCTCTAGAGCTTACCCCCAAAGTAACAATGACGCTATTGGGTCAAGACTCATAAAAAAATGACGCTACCACATATATGGTTGGTCTAATAGAACATCACGGACTTCCAGTGGGGTAGCATCACACAATACCTCATCCTTGAAGGGATTGATGTCATAGGACATGCGACACTGTTGACTGACACAAGGATCTCGACCCTGGTGAATCCACTCAATGTTGTATGGTTGCGGGTGTGGTGTTGTTGGCAAATCCAATTGATTGATGACCTCTACTGATATTAGGTTCTTATGGCTTCCACTATCAACAATAAAATGTAGCGGGGTCCCCTTCACCCACATCTGTGAATGGAATAGGTGCTCCCCCTCCTCAAGATCCTCTAGTTCTTCTGGTTGGATTGTTATGGTCACGAAAGTAGCAGTGGGTTATGCATCAATTATTTGTCTCTTTTTATTATTGTTTGAATCAAAATCTGAGCTGGGGTTTGGCTCAATTTATTTGAGCTCGGCCACCAATGATTTTTTTGAGTGGCATTCATCGATGTTGTGCCAAGGGATTTTGTGGAAGTCGCACCAATACCCAGTGTCCTTCTCCGTCTTCCAGTTACCCTTCTTTTCTCGTGGCTTGGACTAGCTGTCTTGAGGTTGATTGTTCTATGAGTTATGGTTTCCTTTACCATGTTTTGGTTGTTGCATATTTGTAGACCCAAATTATCGCTTGTTCCGATGCTTAAATTTTTTATCGATTTTGAGAGCATATCGATAAGCAACTCCCAATGATGAAATGTCTAGAGATTCCATTTCATTTTGGATGTACTTGTGTAGAGCCCCGTAGTATTTTAGAACCAGATGCTGCTCAAATTATTTGATACCCAGCGTGGTGTGCAAGGTATGGAAGGTATTTATGAACTTTGACAATGTTTGGCCCCTCTCTTGATGTAGCGTGGTCCATTTCATGTACTAGTCATCATAGTTTCCCACAGGGTAATATTGCTCCTCAATCGCATCCATAAAAAAATTCCAAGTGGGCTCGACCCCAAATATTCCAGATTCCTCTATGGAATTTTTCTCCCAGTAAGTTTCCCACCAATGTTTGACATGGGGGAGAGCCTTAAGGAGCACAAAGGTGATCTTTTCTCTATCAGAAAAATTATGAAAAAAGAAATAACCTTCTCGCAAATTTAACCACTTTTCCAAAGCATCCACATCAATCTGACCTTCAAATACGGGAATATCGAAATTAACTTGTACCTTGAATGGGGAATTGTCTCCAAAGCAACCGCTTGATGAAGACACACCTGCTATTGTCGACAATCATTGAAGGATTTGGGCAAAATTCTCCAACATCCCGTTCCTTTGTTGCGCAAAGGTTTTCGTGAGCAAAAACTCGATTGGATCTTCTGCTCCCTCGTTTTTATTTCTTCCTCCATGATAGGTTTCTTGGGTTGGCGAGAATGGTTTTCCTCAAGAGAAACTAGCTCGAGACCCAACTCTCTATACCCTAACCTCATTGGGGACATGCACTAAGAAACGATAAGGAGTAGCCTACTCCGATACCACTCATCTAGATTATTTTGAGAACGAAATGAAGGAAGAAATATAATAAGTAAATACACAAATATATTTATAGAAACAGAGAGATACAATAATGCACAATTTTTATTAATGATAGAAATGTACAGAAACTATATAAATACAAAGTGAATGAACTCACTAGAATGGTGGTAGCTTATCTTTGAGAAGAGATGTGATGGATACACTCATTCGCAAGAAGATGATGTTTACAATGAGGCTCCAAATTCCTTTTTAACATAAAGAAAATATGAAACCCTAACCCCAGAAGATGAAATGCCAAAAGTTTTGTGGGCCTCGATGGGGGTAGTTGATACGTCAACTTCCCAAGGGTGTAACTTTTGCATACGATCTTTGTTTGGGGTGACCGATAGCTCATTGTTGGAAAGGTCTATCTGAGGACTACACATGTTGTCATCACACTTTGGATAAAGCCAATATTGTGACTATGTTGCACCCAAAAACGTTTTTAGGGTCTTAAAACAACCCTGGAATTTTAGGACCCGAAACACTGTAGAAAAACTACCAAGGTGGAAACACTTGTTTTGAGCCAGTGGAATAGGTGGGTGGCCACCGATTTCCACCTGGATCAAAGATATCACCATTTTCCCTCCTCTATTCATAAATTTTCCTTGCCATTTTCGAATTATAGACTAAGTATTATTACTTACTCTAACATTCCTTACTCTCCTCTCCAAACTTAGTCATTTCTCTCTTTCCACTCTACTCTCCATACTTAACCTATTCCATATTCAATATTTAACCATTTCTATGTTCATTTTTCTATTTTGTTTTCCATATTTTATTTCCATTTCCATTTCATTTCCATGTTCCATATTTCACATAAATCCTCCCCAACACTTAGTAAAATTTCTTAATATTATTGTGGGTCTACATGATTTTATGACTCGTCCATAGTCCCTCTCCTCTTGATCCACTTCTCTCAAGACTTAGTCATTTTTTACAACTCATTTTTACTAAGTCTTACCACAACCCATATCCTCCCGCTCATCCATAGTCTCACTCCTCCCGATCCAATTCTCTTAATACTTAGTCCTTTTTACCAAGATTTACCTCCTTACCTACCTCCAAATTCATGTAACCCCGCAACCTCTTACTACTTAGTCTTTTTTACCAAGATTTTCTACGAGTCCGTATGATTTTTATGACTCGTCCATAGTCCTGCTCCTCCTGATCGACAACCTACAACCTCTTAATACTTAGTATTTTTTTATCAAGATTCACCTCCTTACCTACCTTTGATCCACTTCTCTTAATACTTAGTACTTTTTACCAATATTTACCTCCTTACCTACCTCTGATCCACTTCTCTTAATACTTATTCCTTTTGACCAAGATTTACCTCCTTACCTACCTTTGATCCACTTATTTTAATATTATTTCTCAATAACAATTATTATCTTAAGTTTATTTCCCTTTATTTATGAGCACACCTCCCAATGACACATGGCAATCAAGACCTATTATATGTGGACATGTGGCAGTGCCATGGGCCAACCCCCGAGTGACGCATGGATGGATAGAGATGACTGGATAGTTATTTGGCATGATGACCAGGTAATGACGTGGTGGTCAAAATATATGTTGCACACAAGCTACGCAGAATCCTATGGCTCTCTCTACCTCACATACAAAGGATATGGAGATGGAATTTCCATATAAATATTTCAGGAGCACCATCCCACAATGCATGTGGGATAAAGAATTCAAATTCGAAAATCTAAGGCTCAAAATCTATGAAGACAGATCAATGGTGGTTGAGTCTTCATCTTCCAGAGCTCATATCTTTTGATCCAGACATACGTTTTGAGAAAATGATAGCTCGTCAGAAAGGTAATGATGAAGACTATGGAAGTGGTTTCAATTTTTGAAATATCAGTTATCATGCCCAAAAATTTAATTATAGTTGGGACTATTTGAAGTCTTAAAAACAAATTATTTTCAAAAATTGATTCATTTAAAGAAATTCATGAGCTTCTAAAGTGGGTCCCAGATGTTGGCATAAATACCAAAGCTCATATTTACTAAAAGGATTAATTCATTGCACCAAAAGGGAAAACCCTAACCAAAAATCAATTTCAAGAAGATGAAGAAGAGATTACAAAAGAGAATAATAAGCAAATTCAAAGGGTTGGCATTGGAATTGTTGGTTTTTGGAGAGTTTTTCTACATGGCTCTTTTTGTTGGAAGTGATTTTTGCCTTTCCAAATACTTGTGAATCATCATGCGTGACTTTACTCTTCATCTTTCTCTCGCTAGACTCTTTCCATCAGATTTTCCATGTATGTTTTCACAGGAAGATCCGGGTCTAATATGCTCTGTCTTCAAATTCTTCACTCATTTCATGATATTCCAGGCCTAGAGGAGCAAAATCACTACTTGTAAAAAGTAGATGCAGTTTATTTTAATTTTATGCAATTGTCATTGAAATCTTGTTGATGTTGTTTCAACCCTCTTATTTCAGACATTTTTAAGCTTATTTCATTTGGGATAATATTGTTAATTTCTCCCCAGAGAACTATTTTGGGGCATAGCTTTAATGATTTCTTAGACTTTGAGATACATGACTATGAGATTTTTGGAGTGTGCTCATCATAATCCTTTTCAGTTTTAAATGCAATACTCGTCTAAATTTCTTTGATGACATGTACATTTTTCTCTTCTTTCATATTGCAAAGTCATAATTGATTCTTGGTTCACAACATTTAAAAGGAAGGAAAAATATCTATCGAAAGAAAACTCTGTACAAATCTCTTTTAGTTATATTTATTTGTTTTTATTTCCATGAACATGAGGATGTGCTTAATGAATAAATCTACTAAATAAGAGCTTTGTTGGAAGAAATTTTGGGGTTTTCTCTTTATCACCCACCCATTGCATTAATCTACAATGATACAAATAATCTCCAATATATCAAGAGAGGAGAACCATCTTTATAAAAATGAGGAGAGTCTTTCTTGTTCCCCACGATATTTTCTCTCAAATGTTGGTCATTTTCCCTTGACAAAAAAAACGATTAACATTTCCGGCGACCATACCGGGGAACGATTCATTTTCAAGAAATAGGATACTTTTTTTAGGATAAGATATTATTGGAAAACTAGAAGCTATCTCGTTTAAGTTAAAAAAAAAAAGATCTCCCATATTGATTTAAGATGAATTAGGTTCTTGAAAGCCTCATTGGTGGAACTTATGGTGGCCTTGAAGTTATGTTATTAGAGTTTAGAACACAATTCAATTACACCAACTTCTACAACACCGAAGAACCATCAAACTTTTTGGAGGAGGAGCTCCATGGTGACTCCATCATTAAAACTCTATATTTTAAAGAAAGATGCCCTAGTGACTTCACTAAAAAGATTTTAGAATTTCATGAAGATATTTATGATGATTCCACTAAAGAATTTATTTCATGTTGTGATGATGTTTTTCCTTCACCACCAAGCCCAACCAATGTTTTTCAAGTTATAGTAAAGGGGGAAGGTTCTCAAAGAAAGAAATAGTTTCACACAAGTCCAATCAATTTGCAAGGAGAGGTTCATCATTTTCCAAATATGACCATGGACCAATTTCCTATGTTCTTAGGAAATACTTCAGAGGATGCAGAGAATCATTTGGTTAAGTTTGATAGTGCTTGTGATATTTATAATGTGGTTGAATATGATGTTGCATGTCGATTGTTTATCTTAACTGTAAAAAGAAATGCTAGTGGATGGTTTTATTCATTGTTGCCTGGAACCATCACTAGTTGGGTTGTATTAGAAAATTTATTTGTCGATAAATATTTCTCAAGGAAAGATCCATATTCTTTTTTCTTGCAGTTGATTTAAATCCAAATGAATGAGGAAGAGACAGTTAAAGATTTTACTTTTAGATTTATGAAATTCCTTCATGAGATTCATTTTTAGTTGCTATGAAAATGATTTTCTCGTGAATCTGAGATTTTTATTGAAGCAAGAAGGAAAGTGTAGTTGGAGAGAGTTGATGTAGCAAGCTCAATAAAATGAAGAAAATATTCATGAAAGCGGTGTTGATCTTTTGAAATTTCCAATACACTTCCCAAAGTATCAAGAAAATGATTTAAAGGAGAAATCCCATCAAAGATGTGAAAATTTCTCTACATCAAATTATGTTCCTGAAGAAAAAAGTGAGAAACTTGTTGTATCAATTGTAATATACCTAAAGTATATTACAATTATTATCATGTAATAAAATGTTATAGGTTTGTTATTATGTAAATAGGCATTATAATGTAAATGATAAGTCTATCATAAGTCATGACCTTTGGTCTATGATAAGTCATGACCTTTTCCAAGGACATGATTTATCATTCCCCACGTGAATTTATATACACATATTGTATTTCATATGATGTAAAGAAAATATGTAAAATGAATAGTAAATAAAATATTTTTTATTATGAAAAAAAAAAGGAAGAAGAAGAAATAAGGGAGAAGAAAAAAAAAGGAATTAAAAAAGAAAAGGTTCACGTGAAGAAGTATTTAAAAGAAAAAGGTAATAAAGGTAATTTACAAGAAAAAGTTCCAAAGAAGAAGGAAGAGTAAATTTTGATTTGATCATTTTTAAGGGGGCAGAAAAGAAAAGAAAAAAAGGGTAAAAAATTGTTTTTACCATTGGTGGTTTACATGCCGATGGTTTTGGTAAACCATTGGCATGCCCATGGTATTGGGAAAATACCATAAGGAAAAATAGTAAAAAAATATAAAAAAGAAGGAAGGTGGTTTTTTATATTAATATTCGTTTTAGGAAGTGATATATAAGTTGAAGTATTTCATGAGGAGTATTTTGAAAATTGGGAATTAATATTCAATTATTTTATATTAAAGTATTAACATAAGTATTTCATAAGGAGTGAAATGGAAAATAAGGTTCAATTCACTTTTGGGTATGTTTTGGAACCAATCAATATTGTCATGTGTGTGTTAGGGAGGATCCAAAATGAGACAGTAAGCATTGTCATTGACCTCGATAGTCGTTGGAACTGTATTGTTATTAAATTGGAAAATAAATTACAACTTGCAGAAGAGGAAGTTAAAAGAGCTCTTACACAAGAATATGATGATGAGATGGGACACTGGATGGACTCTGTGGTTTGTTTCCCGTCTGCGGTTAGGATTCTCGGTCTACCATTTGTAGACATAGGACCATGGTTAGGGTTTAGTAGGGCGGTCTGCACGCGGGACCTCAGGAGGATGTTGTTTTTTGGCAATTTCGAAGTGAGGTAGTGGTATTTCTACAATGTTTTTTTTTTCCTCATTTTTCAGCTAGCACGAGGAATGGTGGGTGTGGAGACTTGGGGATTCGTTATGGAGGAGTTTCTAGACCATGTGGCCACCACATGGGACCAGTTGGTCGAAGAAGAGAAGTGGTTGGAAACATGTGGAAGTTTTGGGGCTCATGTGGATAGGAAGGAGACGACTAGCAGTATGGCTCAACAGCTCTCGGTTCTTGACAAAGAACCTCCTTCTTTTCCTGATAAGTTGTTTCAACATAATTTTTTTCATCCTTCTTTGGGGGAAGAGGTTTTTGAAGGTTATTTTGGGGATTTTTCATAGTTTTTTCTCTTTAAGCATCTGCACACAGAAGGAGGAATACCACCCTCCCTCAACCCTCAAGAAGATCTTGCCTTCGATTGGATCTCACAGGAAGAAGGTGGTTTTATCCTTTCTTCACCCTGTTCCAGTCAGGAGGACCCTAGAAGTGGAGTAAATCTTCGTGGGTCAAAGTTCCCATAAGAGGCAGATGAAGAATAGAGTAGATCAGAGAGTTTTTGTTCACGACTCCCTAGTGTTGATATTATGGTAGCTGCGGGAGGTATTTACCTCCACATGTAAACCTGATGAGAATAGAATACTCTGGGAAGCAAGAAGAAACCCTAATGAGTTGGCTAATAACCCTAGAAGACTTGTCAGCTCAAGAAGATAATTTATATTAGGTTATTAGCCTCCAAGAGAAGAAGTCACCCATAAATAATAATATATACTAAACAAACAGATACCCAGAATGAGAAGTCAGCCCAGGCAATTAGCCAGAATTAGTATAAATATAGGAGGCCAGTTCTCATTCTGGCAGGAAGTCTCAAAATTGTAGTGCCCAATCTTGTGCGTGTTGGAAAATATTGAACAAGCAACGAATGCGTGTTGATGGTTGTTGTCATTGATGGAAACAGTGGAGATGGCAGGATATGAAGGATAAAACCCCTTTGGGATTTGGACATAAAATCTCAGGAGGAACAACATTGAAGAAAACACGCGCAGCAAGAGTTTGCAGAGAAGAAGGAAGACAGCGATCCAGTGACCGTTGGATCCCATTTAAATTTCCCGAAAGGCCGACAATCGTCAGATTTGCAGAAGTTGCGAGGGAGATAAGTCATCGAAGATTCGGGGATCGGGACTTTGA
>SNQJ01S0047491.1:9928-52980 GCA_010110895.2 Picea sitchensis | reverse complement strand
TAGTCTGTGGACTAAGGTAGTGGTGCAAAAATATATTGAGCCGATTCCATTGGAGACATGGATCAGAAGTCCACAAAAATCCTTGAAAGGTGCCTCAGTGATTTGGAAGGCGGTCCTAAATGCTTTCCCGGTCATTGAAAATGAACTTGCATGTAAGATAGGCAATGTACAACATTTTAGATTAGGGATAGACCCTTAGCCTAGATGTGAAGTACAACATATACTCTCTAACCAACTCCTCCATCATTTGAAAACAATTGATTTTGACACTTTAAATAAACTCGTTGAGACGAGACTTACCACAAATTAGTCACAAGGATGGAAGTTGGAAAGTGGGCTAGGTTTAGAAGATGAGGAAGTTTTAGAGCTGGAAAGGTACTTAAAAATTTTAAAGAAAACACAGATCAGGCTTAGGGACTATGACAACAAACTGATTTGGGACACGATGCCTTCGGGGATCTACACGCCAAAGTTGGGCTACCTAAAATTAAACTTAGACTTGCTTCAACGAGACCTTGTCTGGTGGTGGGGAAAGCTTTGGAAGATGAATTGCCCAGCCAAAACAAGATTATTCATGTGGAATGTCTTAAATAACAAAGTGTTGACCTGGGAAATTATACAGAAAAGAAATATTAATGGTCCAGGATGGTGCACTCTCTATAAATATGAAGGAGAAACTAATTTTCATCTCTTTTTGGAATTTCATTACACCATTGAATTTTGGACTAAAGTTTCGAGAATCTTGGACCTTCGTTGCAACTGGCCTGGGCCAAATTTGGAACAAGCATGGAAAAATTGGTGGTCGACTAGAGTTTACAAGGGTCTTATAGCCTTACCCCTTTTCATAATTTGGGGTGTATGGCTAGCTTGAAACTCCCTAATTTTCAAAGGTGTTCCTTCAGCACTAAATATTACAACGGCAAAGAGTTTAGCCATTTTTTCCTCTTTATCCACCCGGGAAGATAGAGTCAAGACTAGACAGTTTAAGGAGGTTGAGATTGACAAAACAATTCCCTGGGGTTTCTTTGATAGGGCCTCACAAAACAACCTCTATGGGGGTGGAGGGATTCTCTTTTTATCAGACTCCCACTACTTCTCTATGACCTTTGGCTTAGGGACAGGAACAAACAATTTTGCTAAACTATTGAGCCTTAAACTTCTCATTGCCTTCGCCATTGAAAAGGGTTGTCACTCATTAAATGTTTTCATGGATTCCATGAATGTCATAAATAGGATAAGAGGCACACAGAGATGTTCAAACACTAGACTTGCTACCTTAGTGGAAGACATAACTCTATTACAGACCTCTTTTGAATCACTTACTTGCCAACATGTCTACATGGAGAGGAATAAAGAAGCGAACATGAGGTCGAAAGAGGGGCTTCATTTGGCTTTAGGCCAATGGAAAGTAATAGAGGTACAAAATGACGAGGTCCAGGAATATCTACATCAACCATTTTTGGAATGATTTCAGACAGACTGTTAAATACAGCACGACAAAAGAAACTTTTTGTTTATAAGCAGCTAAGAATCCACATGAACACTATGTGCAAACAACCCATCATCAGGGACTTTATGAGCTACATAAAGTAGCAAAAAGAAAACAAAACATTTAAAGGGATCGGGAAGACCTTTTGAAAGTGTAACTACATAAATCCCTTTTTGAGCTACAACAGTAGCAACCATATTATAGACTCAAAATGCACTAGGAATACACTACAAAAGTGTATATGCAGAATGTAATTTTGTTCACATTATGATGAAATAAAATTACACTTTTTTTCTTTGGAAAAAAATGATGATGAGATTAATAATTTAGAATTAGACATTGATGAGTACTCCCCAAAATGCATTTTTTTGTGTTACAAATCAAAGAAGTTGATGTAGTCCTAGGGAACCCTTGGTTGAAATCTATTGGTACTTTTACCATGAATGTTGATCAAAAGTACATAGAATTCGAGCACCTTACCAATAAGATAATGTTGTGAGACATTAAGTCAAAGCACCTTGCTCTATCATCGAATTCAGATCAGAATGAACAAAAAAATCACACAGAATTAATGGAAAAGTTTAAAAAACTGAATTAAATTCTTATTAGCAAAGAGGAAGAAATTATGCAAAATCGAATAGAATTGGAGAAGAAAGATACAAAAATTCATAAATTGCAACAACAAATTAAAGACTCGCAACAATAAATTAGTAATATAAAAAGCACTCATAAAAAAGAGTCTGAAAATATCAATAAAGAACTATTGTCAAAAGATGAAGAAATTTCGTGTTTGAGAAATCATAATAAAAGTCTACTTGTAGATATGAAGAAATTAAATAATAAGAGGAAGTCACATCAGGAAACCCAAACCGTGGATAAAGACACTAGCACCAACTTGATCGACATGGAAAAAACTAATGTTCTTAACAATGAAGTTGCATAAGTGGAAGTATTTCCAGAAGTCAATCTCAACAAACAATTATATGGTAAAGCAACATCCACAAATTTAGTTGAAGTTGGCATACCGTCGATCGCCACTAATAAAGTCACAGGTTAGTCGAAGGATGTTGTTGCACCAATAAATACCAAAAAATTAGATATCATCATGATGACTCAAGTAAATCACGACAAGAATAAACTAGACATTAAGAAGGATAAAATTCCTAGGGATCCAAAGATATACGTGCCTCGAAATCAACAAAAAAGAACATATCCAGAATCTTATCATCAGAGTTCCATAAAAAATCCAACTTGGATGGATTGATTCTTTTTCAATGTGTCAGTATTGTTCGAGACTTCGATTGTCGTATCGCCTCATGTATTCAACTTTATCTAATCAATAGCAGTTATAAAATAATTTCATTCTACCAAAAGAGTTTCTCATTCCCTATGCTTTGGGGACAAATCATTTTTAAGAGGGGAAGACTTGTAATATACGTAAAGTATATTACAATTCTTATCATGTAATAATATGTTATAGGCTTGTTATTGTGTAAATAGATATTATAATGTAAATGATAAGTCTATCATAAGTCATGACCTTTGGTCTATGATAAGTCATGACATTTTCCAAGGACATGAATTATCATTCCCCGTGTGTATTTATATACATGTATTGTATTTCATATGATGTAAAGAAAATATGTAAAATTGATAGTTAATAAAATATTATTTATTATGGAAATACAGAATTATGTTATGTATTCATGATGTTCTCATGAAGTGGACCACCAAATCCACTTCATCAATTCAAGAAGAATACCATTCGCCACATGCTCCATTGGTGGACAATTTAGACCTCTCATATGTTCAATCTGAGAGCAGTGATGACAATGAGATGAAAGATAAATTTGATGAACCTCTATTATATACACATGAATATCTTATTCAACATGATCATGGTTAAAATGTTGCAGTGGGTTCACAATGGACACAACTAGTTTATACAAAGTTGAAAGAGGGATGTAAGCATGGGATCAATGAAAGTGATAATAAAAGCTATCACTTAACATTAAACTTACAAGTTGTTGACTATTCATATGGAGTAGAGTTTAATGAATAAAATATCTTCCAAACATCAAAACAAGAAGGAAAATTGTAACAAAAGGTCCCATGGACGGTATATGTTATTTATGAAGACAATGATATTGTTGGTGAACAACAAAAGACAACCTTACAGTTCTCCACAAATGTTCAACATCAGTTTATTTGTGCAACCTCATCATGGCACTATTATCATTTCATAATGGAGGAATGTCTTCGAAGCATTGTCAATAAACAAAGACTGTCAACCATGGCTGGGAGAACTCGGATGAGTTAGCTACATTGGAAGTCTACTTACACTTGAAAGTAGCTTTTCTCTCCAAGTAGCTTAGGATATGAATAATTTTGTTTTCTCTTGTATATATTATGTTCTTTTAGTGAAGTTTTCCAATAAGCATTTGTTGGATCAAGATAGTGGATTGGGATGACTCCATATCCCAATGGACTAGGATTCTGGATTCTCAGCAACCCATAGGGGATCACTATCCCACAGTTGGAGATAGTTGTTGATGTGTTATCACCCATCAAATAGAGACTAATTTTTTTTCTTCGAATTTGGAAAGTTCAAAGGATATTCAACTATTAATTGTGAAGACCCAACAAGTTTCCAATCAACTTCAATTTTGCAGTTCTTCATCATGAAAGTCTAACATGGATAGTTTCTCTTTGAAACAAAAGAGAAGGAGAAGAAAATATACTAAAAGAAGGAAACTGCTACAAACTCTTAATACTTAGTCTTTTTTATGAAGATTTACCTCCTTACCTACCTCTGCATTCATGTAAACACTTCATTTATTTTAATATTATTTCTCAATAAAAATTCTTATCTTAAGTTTATTTCCCTTTATTTCTAGGCACACCTCCCAATGACACATGGTAGTCAAGACCTATTATATGTGGACATGTGGTAGTGACATGGACCAACCCACGGGTGACACATGGATGGACAGAGATGACTGGACAATTAGTTGGCATGATGACTAGGTAATGATGTGACGATTAAAAGATACATTGCACACAAGCTACATAGAATCCTATGGCTCTCTCTACCTCACATACAAAGGATATGGAGATAGAATTTCCATATAAATATTTCAAGAGCACCCCCCCACAATGCACGTGGGATAAATAATTAGAATTTGCAAATTTAAGGCTCAAATTTCACAAAGACATATCGACGGTGGTTGAGTCTTCATCTTCAAGAGATCATATTTTTTCATTTAGACGTTTGTTTTGAGAAAACGAGAGCTCATCAAAAAGGTAAAGAGATGAATAACACTCTGGAAGTGGTTTCAACTGCTGAAATATCAATTATTAGGCCCTAAAAATTAAATTAGAGTTGAGACTATTTTTTCAATCTTAAAAACAAATTATTTTCAGAAAAATGATTTATTTAAAGAAATTACTGAGCTTCTAAAGTGGGTCCCAGATGTTGGCATGAATACCAAAACTCATATTTACTAAAAGGATTAATTCATTGCACCAAAATGGAAAACCCTAATCGAAAATCAGTTTCAAGAAGATGAAAAAGATATTACAAAAGAGAAGAACAAGCATATTCAAAGGGTTGGCATTGGAGTTGTTGGTTGTTGGAGAGTTTTTCTACATGGGTCTTTTTATTGGAAGCAAGTTTTTCCTTTCCAAAAATTTGTGAATCAGCCTGCGTGACTTTCCCCTTCATATTTCTCTTTTCTAGACTCTTTCCATGTATGTTTTCCTATAGGAAGATCTGTGTTTGATTTACTCTGTCTCCAAATTCTTCGACCTTTTCATGATATTCCAGGTCCAGAGGAGAAAAATCCATGCTTGTAAAAAGTAGATGCAGTTTATTTTAAGTTTATGTAATTGTCATTGAAATYTTGTTGAGGTTGTTTCAACCCTCTTGTTTYAGACATTTTAAAGCTTATTTCATTTGGGATATTACTATTAATTTCTCCCAAGAGAACTATTTTGGGGCATATCTTTAATGATTTCTCATACTTTGAGATACTTGAGTATGAKATTTTTGGATTGTGCTCATCATAATATTTTTCAGTTTTAAATGCAATACTCGTCTAAAGTTATTTGATGACCCATCCATTTTACTCTTCTTTCATCTTGCAAAGTCATAGTTGATTCTTGGTTCACAACATTTTAAAAGGAAGGCAAAATATCTGTCGAAAGCAAGGTTTGTACAAATCTCTTTTAGTTATATTTATGTATTTTTATTTCCATGAATAAGATGATGTGCTTAATGAATAAATCTATTAAATGAGAGATTTGTTGGAAGATCTTTTTGGGTTTTTTGTTTAACACTCACCCATTGCATTCATCTACAACCATACAAAGAATCTTCCAATATATCAAGAGAGAAGAATCATCTCTATAAAAATGAGGAGAGTATGTCTTGTTCCCCACAAGATTTTCTCTCATATGTTGGTAATTTTCCTTTGACAGAAAAAACAATCAACAATGACAATGAAAATTGCTAAAGTCAAAATTTCTCATATGAATCCAATATTTGTTTATCAAAATCAGCCCCCCCACACCCTCCTTGAGTTAATATATTATGCAAGGATAACTTTTGCCTTTCTGCTACTAACTTAGGGTTGCCTAGTTCCTAGTGAAAAATAGCCCTATTGCGAGCCAACCAGATTTTCCAACATAGAAATTTGGAGAGGGTAGTCCATAGTCTTCTTAGAGTGGGTTTATTTTTTAGAGTCCCCTTGTATTGTTTACTCCAGAGAGAACATATCCTTCCAAGAATCAGGGTTGTTTGATCGATGACTAATTCCGAAAAAGGCAATTTGCCAAACCTGTTTAGTGAAAATGAAATAAAAGAAAAGTGGCGTATTGTCTCCACATAGAAAAGACATAGGGTGCAGTGAGAAGGACATTGAATTCCCCACTTTTGTGTATTTTTTATGGCTAAAATCTTCTTGTGGACCATAATCCAACAAAAAATATTGATTTTAGGTAGATCATTAGAGTGCCAAACTTGATTCTAGATAATTGAACACTGAGGAAGAGGAAGGGATTGGATTTGATGGAGATAATTGTTCTTGACATTGTAATATGAGGCTCCCCGTATCCTACGATTAGGAGTAAATAAATCACATCGCAGGAAGCCTTTGAGAGAAGAAAAAAAAATAGAGACGAGAGGATTTAGATGAGAACGAGACAAACCGATTGATCATCCTAACTAGTGGGCATAGCTTATTGTCCAAGATGAAATATCAAATAGAATGTTGTAGCTTTGACTGTCCATCCAATTTTTTAAAAGGAAGTAGCTCATGATTGTGTTCCAAAGGCTAGTTTCACATGCTACCATCCTTCTAAATGTGAATCATCTTACCATTACTTGGAATCCAGGTTATCTTGGATTGAATTATAGGAACTATTGCTTTAATGAGATTTCAAATATGTGATCCTTTTTTGGTTTCTAGTGGGCCATCAATACATCTTTTATGATCTTCATGGAAATATTCCTTGAAAATTACTTTCTTCTACCATTCCAACTTACCTTAGATCAACCTTCATATTAGTTTAGCTCCTAGGGTTAAATTCATAAGTGAAGGTTGTTTAATCTCCAAACTGCCTCGATCCTTTGGGGTTCTCATTATTTTCCAATTAATCAATCGATTTTTTTTTATGTTTGATTCCCCTCCTTGCTACAAAAATATTGTAATCTCATGTGAAAATTGCCGCATTATCCCCACTAGTTCTAACATGGCATAACATTGGAAAATTGGAAGTGTTGGAAGTATTAATTTTATTAGTATGACTCAACCTGTTGGGTTCATCCATTGGGATCCCCACTACTGGAGTTTGGAGTTAATTTTTCCAATGACACTATGCCAAGGCTGTGTTGTTGGGTTGCTCAAAGAGATAGGCATTCCTAGGTACTTGAATGAAGTCCAGGATTCTTGACAAGGAAACTATAGGATTATGGAGATGTCTTGTAGGAGATGGGAGCATATGTTCTAGCAAAAAATCTAGCTTTTGAGGTTGTTAACCTTGCCACCTGAAGCACTTGTAAAAAGGTCTAGAACCTATTTTAATCGCTCAACGATGATAGTAGAGGTGATGCCTAAGAGAATGGTAGCATCCACGAATTGTGTGTAGTTCATGCTCTTAAGGATAACTAATTTAATTATTGAGGATTCCCTAAGAGCCTTTTCACTTCCATTTTCCTACTCAAGGATTCTACCATAATGATGTAGAGAAGGGGGGAGAGGGGATAACCTTTCCTTAACCCTCAACTACCTCTAAAGTGTTGGGTATGTGTTATAGTCTTTGCACGACTAGATCTAGTGTCTGCTACGTTGCGTTGGGAGCACATGGGGGGTTTGAGGGGGGGAGGGAGGGGGGGCAATAGCCCCCCCCCTTCAGGGTCAGTTCCCCAGAGATTTTTTTTACCTCGGGAAACGTGTTATATTTTTCCTCGTTTTTCATGTCACCTCGATTTTCTTGTCCATTGTTGGGCGTTTTTTCGGCACATGGTTTTTTTCAATGGTTTTCTATTTCCGATTAATAAATTAGGGTTGTTGACTAATCTAGGTCATTGGGTTAGGGTTTTGGATGTCGTTGACTCCTATATATATTGTATTGTAAGCAATGTATCACTATGAATGAATATAGAATATGTTGTTTTTCTCGGTTTGGGTTTCGTATCACTATGAATGAATATAGAATATGTTGTTTTTCTCGGTTTGGGTTTCGTATCACTATGAATGAATATAGAATATGTTGTTTTTCTTGGTTTGGGTTTCCAAGGGAAAAATATCTGTGTAATGTGTGTATTTTCCATTGTATATTTTATGTTCTTTTATTGAAAATCTGTTTGAAGTAAAATATTGTACAAGTTTAGAATCTACATAAAGAAAGCAACGGGTCTCCCGTTTAGTAAAGGGGCAATCCATGTATTGCTAATGCACGAGGAAACCCATCAAATAACAAAAGGATATAAGTCAAATTTGAACAAGAGATCAATTAACATGGAGTGCCTTACCCTATCAAAAGAATTGGCCATGTTGATTTTGATAATCATTCCTTTGTCTTTATTCTCTCTACTTGAGTGTATTCCTTCCTACACCATATTTATATTGTCCACTATTTGAGGCCTTTGCATGAACCCTCCTTGATTGTCGAAGATTATTTTGGAGAGGATATTTTTTAACTTGTTGGCGTTAATCTTTTCTAGGATATCCTAGGAGAAGTTACATAAAGAGATTGGGAAAAACCTGGGAAAGGAAGAAGGGTTAACTTCTTTGGGAATAAGAGCAAGACATGAAGAATTTGTGTTGCCATCGAGTTTACAAGATTTTTGAGAAAACTATAACATCCTCTTTATGTCAACTTTAATTATGTTTCAGTAGGCTCTATAGAAATGAATAGTGAATCTATTAGAGCTTGGGGCTTTGTCAGGAACTAAACCCTAGATTGCATTGATAATTTCATATTCATCAATTATTTTCATCAAATTAGTATTTTCTTCATGGGTGTTTATCGAAGGGATATCCTCCAACATTGAATAAATAGTCTTCGGATTGGCCCCCTCCTAATTTGTGTACAATGCCTTGAAGTGAGACTTGGTCACCTCTTTTATTGCTAGAATGTTGCTCACTCTTGATCCATCCTCCAGGGAGGTCTAACATTGTTTTTGAGAATTTTGGCTTTAGCTTGTTTGTGGAAAGAAAAAAAGTATTCTTGTCCCTTGATTTCAACCATAGACTACTTGATTTGGATTGACACATTTACTCCTCAGATCTAAGAAATCTTTGGAGCATTTGGAAGAGCATGAATTTTTCTTTTTGATGCTCACTACTTATGTCTTCCTCCCCATTATTTCCTACAAGTTTTCCAGTTTTTAATTCTATCTCTAGGGTAATGTATGTGTGTTTCGCCCACTCTTTGAGAGCTAATTTGACATCTTTCAAATTTTGCTCCCAAATGTATACTAGGAATTCTACGACCCATTTGACGTGTCATTCAATAGTGTCTATCTCCACGACCTTGGGATCTTGGAGCCAAAGAGGGTCGAACTTGAATGGGAGACGCCCAAAGTTTGGAGATTCCAAAATGTGCAAAGCAATCAATTTGTGATTAAAGGCAACCGAGGGAATAATTTTGGAGGAAATACCATTGTCATGCATAAGGAATCAATCAAGTCTAACTATGATATGTACAGGACTAAGTCTCTTATTGGACCAGGTACATTTTCCTATGATTGGTTTTATGTCCACCATGTCCCATTCTACTACGAGATCCTCCATTATTTCCTAGAATGGATCTTTAACTATACTCCCTCCTCTTTTTCTTTCATGCAAGGGGAGAAGAGGGTTGTTCCATAAAGTGCAAAGGCCCTCGGAGGCACCTCTTGAATCAACCATTGTACCTTCACATCTTTTTCATTGTAGCTTACTTGTTTTTAGGGATTATAAAGCCTCTAGCTTGGTCTCTTGGAGGAGGAGGATATTAGTCTTTTTAGTTTTAATTAAGTCTCTCAATATGTTAGGTAGCTAGAGAGGTAGTGGGGGTCCCGAAGGGCCCATAGTGGAGGCCATTCAATGTAAGGTGGACTAGGTCCACTATAGTATTAAATAAGGCCCATTATGGTAGTTAGTTAGATATAATAAATGTAAGAGGACTTCTGCTTCTAAAAGGTTTCTCCTCTAGAATGTTCTTAGGTGGTTGGTTGCACTATACAAATGGGTTCATGCAATGTAATGAGATATGAAGATAAATAATATATTTGGAGCGATAGCTCAATAGGAGGATGCCCCCTCGAAGAGGCAAGTGAACAAGAGAGTATCCCTTCCATAATATGATCCATTGTATGGTGTTGCCCTACCTCAAGGGTTTTCTATAATAAAGTGTGGTTTTCATATATTCTTCTTGGATCTATTATGGTGTATTTTGTATTCAGATCTTGGGTTCTTAACAACTGGTATCCATGGGACCCTGGTATATGGTTGTGCACCAAGCGTTGAGAACAATGCTTTCATAAGGGGGATGGAATGTTAGGTAGCTAGAGAGGTAGTAGGGGGCCCGAAGGGCCCATAGTGGAGGCCATTCAATGTAAGGTGGACTAGGTCCACTATAGTATTAAATAAGGACCATTATGGTAGTTAGTTAGATATAATAAATGTAAGAGGACTTCTGCTTCTAGAAGGTTCCTCCTCTAGAATGTTCTTAGGTGGTTGGTTTCACTATATAAAGGGGTTCATGCAATGTAATGAGATATGAAGAGAAGTATTGTATTTGGAGCGATAGCTCAATAGGAGGATGCCCCCTCGAAGAGGCAAGTGAACATGTGAGAATCCCTTCCATAATAGGATCCATTATATGGTGTTTCCCTACCTCAAGGGTTTTCTATAATAAAGTATAGTTTTCATATATTCTTCTTGGATCTATCTTGGTGTATTTTGTATTCAGATCTTGGGTTCTTAGCACAATACTTCTACTTTGAACCGACTACCGCTCTACAATTCCTTTGTTGGCTTCCTACCAATGTTCTTTGGCAACTTCTCCTCCATTTTCTCCTCCTCTTTGTCCTTTTTTTTTTTTTTTTAAATTCTGGGTTAGAATACCTGATGAATATCGTTGCTTTTCTAGGATATTGTTGATTTCTTCCGATCAATCCAATAGAATATCCTCATTGGCTATAGGAGACGATGCTTCTTGGATTTCAGGAAAGGTAGACATGCTTGGTGGAAACGATGAGGCAGGGGTGGAAATTGAAGCAACCATTATTTCAAAGAAAGGGATTGGATCTTCATGGGATAAACTTTCATACTTGTTGGCGTGAGAGCTCGTGCTTCATCACCTAGGGAGGCTTGGGGATAGTTGGGCCTAATATGAGGATTAAACAGGGAAAGTCTCGACTACTTAGCATTGTTAGGTCTAGATGGGGCCGAAGGGAATGAAGTTGAGGGAGCTGTTTTGGGGAGCAAAGAAGAGGTTGGTTGCCTGATATTTGCATTTTTCTTAATAGTCCGACACTATTCTTCTTTGTCTGGAGCCGTTTGAGATGCCTAGATATTCTTTTTAAAATATGTTGCAAAATTCTCGTATTCATGACAGATCTTGCATTTGAAGGGTAGCTACTCATAGTCTAGGGGTTGGACATGCTTCTAATTATCCAAAGTCAAAACGATTGCTTCTAGGAGACCCATTTCAAGATCAACCTCCACACAGAGTCTTGTACATGCAAACATACCATCCTTGGGTTTAGATTTGTGCATGTATCGACCCAGTGAGTCTCTGATGCTGTGCATTGTGTCTTCATTTCGACATTGGAGAGGTAAATGTAGAAGGTGAACCCAAACCGAAATAGCTAGGGGGACATTGTGCTTAGGGTTGAAGTTTGGAGTCCAACAATTTAGGTACATTCCTCTAGTGCTAAAGAAATATGGGTCATTTCTGAAGATGAGATCCTTGTCTTCTTCAAATTCAAATAGAAAGGCATAAAATCCCCTACCACAAAAGTAATGGGTGAGCTTACCTTTGATCAAGACTTGCCAGTTTTTCTAGACCTAATTTACCATAGATCTGGGGGATTGCTAGATTACCATGAACTGACCTATCATGTTGCACTATGCCAATTCCATAGCCATATGTTGCGAGGAAGAGGGAATTCATGGATATTGTCAAGCTTCTTAACAAATTGAGAAGGATGTGATTTTGGAGCCTTCCCTAAAGCAAAGAATAGTGCACACAAGGATAGAACTAATGGGTTTGGAGGCAGGGGGTCGAGGGGAGATCCCCTCTAGGATTAGGATCCATGGTTGGAGTTGATGCCCTATTGTAACAACACGTAGAAGAATGTGCATAACCCTAGTGAATGATTGCCTCTTGTTAGTAACCATGCACACTCTCATGCATTTTTCAATGAATGAAATTGTTGTCTTTTTTTCCAATAAGAGGTTTGACCTTCACAACTATGGGGTCATATCTTTTAGTGAATCCAAGGTCCTCTTGTTGCATGGGAAATTGATCACCTCATTGAAAAACCTCTAACTAGAACAACAAGTCCATATGCTAGCACTTGGACTTGATCCTGAGACGTCCCAGAGCCCTAAAGGACCGAAGAAGGGTGACTTTGCCAATCCACCTACAAAGCTAAACCCTAATGAAATTGTTGTCTACTTTGATATTTGCTTGTATAAAGTCTTTATTTTTTTAACATTGATTCCTTTTCCGAGTTATGGAAACAAAGTTAACTCCTACAACATGTTAGTAGGAGAGTCCTTAAGTAAAATGGCATAATACTATTTGTTAGAGATTGAAGTTGGGTCAATGGAGATAAACTCCCACTGATTTGATATCATTGGTTTCCAGATTCATTGCGTTTGAGAAATTGATATCGATGTATAATAGTGAGATATACTTATGTGTGACGTCTTTTACTTTTTACTACATTGGAGTTGCAAGGGAGATAACCCTCTCCATACATACCCTGATGGGGTGTACCGTCTTATGCACAGGTTAAGTTATAATGTGGGTGTGATATATTGATGATCACTGTACTACTATGTTGACATTATAGTGCCCATACACATCAACATACCATCATGCGAAGGACAATTGTACCTCCAATGCATAAATCCCCTGCTACTTCATCTTAGGATAGACTATATCTTGATCGTGAATGTTATTTTCATCGTTCCCTACCAATTCTAATGAAGTGTATATATATATACCCTAAGGGTTAGTATTTAAGGGCGAGTATTTGTATTTATGGGTGTAGATGAGAGGGTGATAGAGTGCACTCTTAAAGCACTCGGTTATGTGAGGTCACTGGATCAAAACTTCAACTTACTTGTATGTCGTGTTGTTGTGGTACACGTGGAGGTTTATAGTTGTATGGGTGGGAATTGACTCACTATCATAACTCTCAATTAATAACTGAATTATTATGATAGGTCTTGCCCACTAAAAAAGAAACACCCTATTTACATATATTATATAAAATATACACTCTATTTACATATATTATATAAAATATATTAATTAGGAACGAGCCACGAACAAAACCCGGATGCCAACTTGCTATAAAATTGGTCAAATTTCTTACCCTATCGATGTGGTTGCTGAGCTAATCCAATGCGAATCAGAGTATCTGATCAGAGTCAGATCTGTGAGTATCTATATCCGGAGTTAGATCTATTTATATTGAGAACTAACTAATCTGCATTGTCCATTTGGGTTTTGTGGTTCTCAAGGGCTCCTTCAAGTTGAGCCCTCAATGGCTTCAAGGGAGTTTGTTTGGGCTCTGCTACTTGTATTTTTAGTCTCAGGTGCAAATTGCTTCTATCTTCCTGGTGTAGCCCCTCAGGACTTCAGTAAGGTCCGTCTCTGTACAATATTAGATCCTTTCCTTCATCTTTTTCGGTACCATTATTGTTTGTTTTTACTTAAAAAATGGCTGAGCAGATGGTTTATAAAAATACATATGTTGAATTTACTATGGATTGCCGTATATAAAATGAGATATATGTTGAATTTACTTTGGATTGCCGTGTATAAAATCCGATCTGGAAATTTCACTGTATCCAATTTGGGTATTGTTCTTTCGGGAAGTGAAAAGCATTATGATTGTTAGAGATCCGGCCTTTTGTAGGCCTCCCTGTAAAAATCCACATAGTAGCACTATTTGGGTTTTATAGGATCTGAACTGTTCTCTATATGTCACGGTGGCCCTTGCCTGCTTTAGTTATTTTCACTGAATTTATCAAAATTAGACATGTTTGCATAGATCCCCATTTTATTTTGTTTTCTGACACTTTAACCGGTCATTTTTTTTTTTGCATAGTCTGCAACATTCCCGATTCATGGGTGGATAAGTTTTTGGAATATGTAATTCCATGGGGTGTTATTTTAATCGAAATTGATTCAGATCTATCTCTCCAAGATGATAGGAGATCCAGTTAGTTAAGCCATTTGCAGGTAATCTTTCCGTAGGGTAGAGTTACAGCTGTGCAATGTATGTGACATACGTATGCAGGGATCCTGATCTGGTTCGCGATCTGTGATAAGTCCAGGACTCAGTGTTACATTTTCAGCATTGTCATGGCTTGTGAAATCCAATTTACTTTCCGTCTCATTTCTTTTTGAAAGCATTTCTCTGAACTCAAGAAACATTACAATTGGCCTGAATATAATTTTAGAGGGAAAGACGGCCATCAAAGGGTGAATTACTAGTCAAAAGCACTTTCCTGGAGGCAAGATGCAATGACAGGAAGGTACTAGTCCATCAAAATCACCCAGGACTTCGGTTGGCTCCATCCACTTATTTGTGCCTTCAAGGGAATTGAACCTTGGTGTATTGCCAAACATGCCACTGTCTGCACTGCTGAACCACCACAACCCCATTGGTTGTCTCCAGCTTTTCACAGCAGCAATTTACTTTTTACCAAAATATTACTTCTTACTATGCATAATTCTGGCTAATTAGTCGAGCTAGATGACCAAGACCAACAGCATTTGTTGAATGCTTATTGCTGCTGATCATATCTATTCTTCTGATGCTTTGATCTAGTATTTTTCATTGAGACTTAACTTGTCTGTGGTGCTTACCAGGGTGATGAGCTCCAGGTTAAAGTGAACAAGTTATCTTCCATAAAGACACAACTTCCTTATGATTTTTATTCTCTTGATTACTGTAAACCAAAAACAATTGTCAACAGTGCTGAAAATCTCGGAGAAGTTCTTCGTGGAGATCGCATTGAGAACTCTCCTTATGTGGTAAGTATTATAGTTTCCATTCCTGGCTCGGTTATTCATTGGATTGGTAGTAAAGGACTCAGGTTTTCTTTCTTTGCGGTAATTTTTGAAGGTATCAAAGTGTGCACGCAGAAGAAAGTATGGCTTGCTTTAGGGTCTCTGTAGAATTGTGTGATGGATTGTTGACGTCTTGTCAGAATTGGCATTATGACTACTTGTTAGCAAGTCTGCTGGAACCACCAGCCTAACCAACTTTGTCTGACCAAGTATTTAACCGGTTTCTTCTGCGGCAGTTCCACATGAGAGAGGTGAAGCTCTGCAATTATGTATGCCGGATAAAGCTGGATGCAAAGTCTGCAAAGAACTTCAAGGAGAAAATAGATGATGAATATCGTGTTAACATGTAAGTTTCTTTTCAGTTGTGAATTCCACTTTGCTTTGTGCCTATATCTTTTCTTCCAGCTGAACTCATCAGGACTGTTTTCTAGGTAGTTCATGTATTTACGTTTTAGTGTATGAGAATACATATTTCAAGTATATATCTTAACGGCTAAATCCTATCATTGCTGCTGTGACAATTTATATTATTTTTATTAATAGTCAAATCCTATCATTTCTATTTATTCACTGCATAAGCAATCTCATTTCTATTTATCACAAGCTTCTTTTGATTTTCTGATTTTTTTTGATGATGAGTGGAGTCCACTCCACGTTGGGATGTTTCTAAACTCCTACACAGTTTATGTCCAGAAAATTTATCACAAGTATATATATCACGTTGGGATGTTTCTAAACTCCAACACAGTTTATGTCCAGAAAATTTATCACAAGTATATATATCTTGTTTTATATTTGGGATACACATCCTCCTATAAAGGCCACTTATCTATTTTGATTGAAATAGGATTCTGGATAATCTACCTGTGGCTGTAGCCAGACAAAGAGCAGATGGAACTTTAGTTACTTCATATGAACATGGCTTCCACGTTGGGTTTAAAGCTAGCTATACAGGGGTAAGTCAAGATGGGGTGCTGATGCAGTTATACTCTCAAAAGCTGCATCTTTGGATCCTAACTGTCTATCTAATGTGGAATCCGGTGCAAATTTTGCAGAGTACAGAAGAGAGATACTTCATACACAACCATTTGTCTTTTGATGTTAAGTTTCACAAGGACTCAGAGGCTGATTCTGCTCGGATTGTTGGATTTGAAGTCACACCATATAGGTATTTTGGAAACTGGATTCAGATCATTAGAATTTGTCAGTTATGTAGAGGTTAATTAGCTGTCTTTTTGAATTTTGAAACTACGAAATTTGGTGTATTATTATAGCATGAAGTATTAACTTACTTATATTTGTCCTTTGTACATTTGAAAGTATTAAAATTGGTTGTTTGTCTATCAATCGAATTTAGCTATGCTTTAGTTGTCATTTAGTTGCCATAGTGTGATCAAACAGCTTTGTTGCAGAAAATGGCTCCAATTTTGAAGTGCATTGGCTCTTAACTCTTTTCTTTCCCTTTTTTATTGGTACCTTTTATGTATAACATGCTTTAATTTTGGAAAACAGCGTCAAGCATGAGTATGAGCAACCTTGGTCTGAGGATAATCCCCGTTTGACAACCTGCAACCCAAACACCAAGCACCTCGTTTCACAAACCAATAGTCCGCAAGAAGTTGACGAGGGTAAAGAAATTATATTTACTTATGATGTGGCGTTCAAGGTATTCAATGACTCTTTTGTTTATCAGTTTTGTGGTTTCTAATATGTTCAACCTTTCTATGGTAGTTGCAGTTCGCCAATGTCTAAGCAATTAACATTGCAATCTTGCAGGAAAGCCCTATCAAATGGGCTTCTCGATGGGATACATATCTTCTCATGACAGATGATCAGATCCACTGGTTCTCTATTATCAACTCATTAATGATTGTCTTGTTCCTTTCCGGGATGGTGGCAATGATTATGATGAGAACCTTATATCGGGATATCTCAAACTACAATCAATTGGAGACACAGGATGAAGCCCAAGAAGAAACTGGATGGAAACTTGTCCATGGAGATGCATTCAGGCCCCCAAATAATGCAGGTCTACTCTGTGTCTATGCAGGGACTGGAGTACAGTTTTTTGGGATGACACTTGTTACAATGATATTTGCCATGCTTGGGTTTCTTTCACCATCCAATCGTGGTGGACTGATGACAGCTATGGTTCTCTTGTGGGTGTTCATGGGTTTGTTTGCTGGTTACTCTTCTGCTCGTCTGTATAAGATGTTCAAGGGCACAGAATGGAAAACAAACACACTGAAGACTGCTTTTACCTTCCCTGGAATTGTTTTTGGCATTTTCTTTGTCCTCAATGCATTGATCTGGGGTGAAAAGTCCTCTGGTGCAGTACCATTTGGCACAATGTTTGCTTTGGTATTTTTATGGTTTGGGATATCTGTGCCTTTGGTCTTCGTTGGTAGTTACTTTGGCTACAAGAAACCTGCAATTGAAGATCCTGTTAAGACAAATAAAATTCCCAGGCAGATTCCGGAGCAAGCATGGTACATGCAGCCAGTTTTCTCCATACTCATTGGAGGCATATTACCATTTGGTGCAGTTTTCATTGAATTATTCTTCATCTTAACATCGATCTGGCTACATCAATTTTATTACATTTTTGGGTTCCTGTTCATTGTCTTTGTTATCCTTATTGTTACTTGTGCAGAGATCACTATTGTCCTCTGCTACTTTCAGTTGTGTAGTGAGGACTATCACTGGTGGTGGAGAGCTTATCTAACGTCAGGCTCATCTGCACTGTACTTATTCCTGTATGCTACATTCTACTTCTTCACCAAGCTGGAGATCACAAAACTTGTGTCTGGTATTCTGTACTTCGGCTACATGACAATTATCTCATATGCTTTCTTTGTATTGACGGGTACAATCGGTTTCTACGCATGCTTCTGGTTTGTACGGACCATTTATGCTTCGGTGAAGATTGACTGAAGCTACAGGGTGTAGCCAAATTTTCCTCAAGGCTCAAATTTGTATTTGAGCAGAATCAAGTGGTAGAATACTACATGTGCATTCTTTGCTCTAGTGTTTAGGAAAATAGAACAGGAATTTTCATGTGCTAGCAAGAGGAGATATCTGAGAGGATATCATGAATATCATGTATTAGTTGGTTAGGAGGTACTATTTTTTCAAAGTTGCAGGCTACCAAGTTATTCTGCATTGTACTCAAATGAGGTCTTTAGGATTGAATTTTTTTCTTGATGTACTGTTTGCAATTAATTATGATTCATACTTGTTATGGCTTCCATGCCTTTCAACCAGATTCTGGTGGCATACCACTTGCTATTCAAGTTTATGGTATATGATATACATATATTTTTGGTATTTAGTTGTTTCCAACATAAGCTTCCAGACTTGGACAATCATGCTACACTTTATTCACCTCTGTTAACACTAGTTCTGGTATGGAGATATTTTAGGTATTCAATCAGTTCCAATGTGAATTGTCAGACGTGGACAATCTATGTTAATGTTAGAAAATAAGTAAAATATTTTCATCCATTGTGAATTGTCAGACCTGGACAATCTATGTTAATGTTAGAAAATAAGTAAAATATTTTCATTACTAGAATTAACACTCATGCCAACCATAGGTAGGATTCCGACAATGAATGTTATAATGCTACTTGATATTCAAAAGATTAATATGCTTTGCTCTATGTGCAAATTAAATGTTGGTATCCTCCGTCATACATGTGGAATCTTGTGTGGTTAATGTCCTATTTTAGCAAATGATTGTACTTGCTTTTCTAATGGATTGCCCTTTAAATGTCAGTGTTCAATCCCATAGTATGCATCAGTAGTCTGTAGTATTTTGCTTGAGAATTTGCCTTTGCATTATGTAGTATGATAAAAGCCTTCCTTGTGAGTTTTCATCAGATTATAGGCTTTCATTGCTCAAAATTTTCCAAGTCAATCTCTTGTTTCTATCAATTGCTGCTCATTCATTTTGCTAGAGTTGATCATACAACTTTCATTAAAGAAGTTTGTGGAATCTTTTTCTTTCCATAAAAACACTACATATAAGTTTGAAGTTGGATGTTACATTTGAGGGATCTCCACCATCTCAACTCAACACATCACTTAACTCACTCTAACTAAAGACAACTTGCCTCAAGTGCCAACAACTAGCGGTGAGGGAGAGTTAAACTGAAAACAAGTCAAAAACATGTCCCCCACATGTTTCTTTAAAAATAGGGAGTTAATTAAATCACCTTTTTGAGAATAATTGATTTTTATGAGTAAAAGTCAATTATTTAAAAAAAAAAGGGGTATTAAGGTAAAAGGGGTATTATGAGTTAGAAAATGACACCCCCAAGGTGTTAAACACCTCTTAGTACCACTTATTAAATATCTACATGAATTTACAAGTTAAAACCCTGTTTTACGGGAAATTTTACGTTAAAAAACATCCCAGAGGGATCTAATGCATGTCCATAAGACTCTCGACTAATTATTAGCATGGTAATATACATTTGACACTAGATTTAGATAGCACACACTAAGGCCTAGACATTAAGACATACTCCAGCTATCGAGGAAATGAGTGAAAAAACTTAGAACATTATAAGTCGCCGAAGCTAGATACAATGGACCAAGTGAAAAAAAACACTCTAGAGTTATGCACCAATAACCAAGTCTTAGGGAGTTGAGTATTTTACATACAAGAGACCTCATGCTAACTCATTTTATTACCCCCCCCCGGGTATGGAACATGCATAAAGAAGAAGAAAAAGAAGAAATGAAGGGGCAATAATGTCCGACAGGACTTATGAACTTTGAATTTTGAACAAGTGCCTTGTTCAATCTTTGTGGATCATCCATAAGTCCTTGGTGCAATTGGGGAGGTAACAACAGGTTCCATAGGGGGATGTGTGCTTGATCTTTGGAAAGCATGTGAGAACTCCAGAATTTGTGATCTACACAATAAACACATGTCTTGCCAAAAAACATATCAGTGGCACATGAAATATATAGAAACCATCAATGAAATACAAGCTGCACCTACATTTATATACATAAATAATGCTGAAATGAAAGAGAAGAAAATGAAAAGTTGAAGAAGTAAAGGTAAAAATACAAGGAATAAGGGTTAGAGTAAACTATTCTTACATTAATGCCCCATGGGCATTAGATGTTACCATTGAAGAACAACTTGAGGAGTTGTCCATTCACTGACAAATTTATCTTTTCACCATCCAATTAGCTGAGATAGAAAGAATTTGGACCAGTCATGTCATGAATGACATAAGACCCTATCCATACGCTGTCAAATTTTCAATGCTTGCTTGATTTCTCTTTCCTTTTAACCCGTAAAAGCATTGTATCACCTTTCTGAAAAGTATTTGGCTGAGATGACGTGTCGAAGGCCCTCTCGATTTTTTCTTGATTTTTGATAATCTGATCAAAGGATTTTCTTTTGGTTTTCATCCAACTCAACCATTTGATCAATCCTGCTCTGAACTGCATCTTGTGAAGTTTCTTTTGTACCATAAGGGCTAGCTTATGAATCTATCTTAACTTTTCATTGAAAGGCTTGACATATTCCTTGAGAGGGATGGTATGTTGAATAACATCTTCATTATAAGCCTTAAGTTCATCATGAGTAAAGGAAAAAACATCCCTATGATCCTTCACAAAATTTATTATGCTTTTTCCTTCTTTTTCTGAAGTACCTTTTTCAATTTTTATTATCATGGGTTCTTGATTTGATTCAATATTCATTTCAATGTACTCACTGGGTTTTATTATCTCTTTTTTCTTTTTACACTTGTCACGTCTGTCGAAGATTTGCTCGTCATCATTGAAGACTTACCAATGCTCTAAGTCATCTATATTGGATGGCCTAAAAATCACTACCATTTTATCCTAACCATTCATTAACTCATCTGATGGCTGAAACGTTGAAGCTAACATTGCTAACACATCTACCCCAGTTCCTGATTTTGACTGTTCTTCATCGAAGTCCATTTTCCCAATGTTATCAACTCTTGGAATTTCATCAAGGAATAAACCATCAAAGGAATCCATGGTATCCCAGACCTCATCAACTCTTTCTTCCTTAAGCTCTTCCTTAATAGATGCTAAATAGTTGGACAATACTGCATAGTTTCCCAAATCCCCCATTTCATAAACAAGCTCATTCATAGGGTCTTTGGGATCTTTGATATGGTACCTCTTTTCTTGTTCCCTATTAATTTTGACAAAAGTGTTATCACAAGTTGGGATGGTAGCATATGATAAATCCATTTGAAGACTACCCCCAAACTTGCAGCCCACTTCCATGACAAGAGCATACCCCATGCATTTGGTACATCGATGCAACAAAATCCATCATTACTGAAATATCTGGGTAGACTGCTAGATGTACTTGAAGATCTTTAATTATCCCATGGACCTTGATCTCTCTTGAATCCATGACACAAACATTATGATAAGGTCTTGAGATCCTCAAGTTCAAATACTCCATGAATTTATGAGTCATGGCATTAGATGAAGTGCATGAATCCAACATGCAGTTGTGAAGAAGAAGATTATTAACCAACAAAGAGATGAAGAAGGGTTGATGACTTCCATTCCCCCTATTTTGGTCCATTCCTTGTAAGATGACATGTGCATCTTCATGTATTTCCTTATGTTTTTCAACACCTTTCTCTTTGGGACCCTCAATAGCTTTTAACAACTTTTTCTTTTGAGAGGGTATTTTAATAAGCTCTGTCACTAGAACCAAGACTTCAACATTTGACATCCAACCACCCAAATCAATGTTCAACTATGATGTTGGAGGAGTGTTTGCTTTGGGAATGTTTTGATATGACTTAGGATTTTCATTCCCTTTTCGTTGATATGCCACTCCTTTATACCTTGCCATCTCAAGAATTTTCTTAGGTGTGGGTTTTTCACCAAATAACTATAAATGTGGATGAACTTGCATAGATAAGATCTAGTTAGCAAAGAAAATACACAATTTGCATAAAAATGAGAAAATACGGAAACAAGAGAGAGAGAATAAAAGAATTGTATTAACTGAATGAATGAAAGATAATTTACACATGATATACTCTGTATAATTCAACTAATGCACATTGGAAGAGAATTCAATGTGCCATAGTGGTGATCTAGAGTGATCTGGACACACACCGACAATTACAGGAGTTACTGCCACCTAGTCTAAGTCAACTAGCCTCTCAATCCTTAGTTAACTGACTGAAAGCATCCGTAATGCACCACTCTGGTGATAATTCCAAGGACAATGCGCATTAGCAGTGATGATCCCAATGTTGTATGGTGATGGAACCAATGTGGCATCAAGACTCCACTCAACTGAACCAACTGAAGTGTGAACTAAAGAGAATATTCCCCTAGAATGTAGGAAAATGAATATTCTCCCTAAAATGTAGGAGATTGGATAATGACTAATAAACATAGGAAAAACCTCAGGAAAAATAAATCCTAGGTGTGTGTGAAGTATCTTCAACACCCACCCGAGCATCACTATGGTGAAAATAAAATAATGGGTCTCGACAACGAGACCATGTTAGGTACCTGAAAACAAAAGACACATTGAAATAAATGAGGAAAGAGGGAAAACCACATGGGAAACCCCCCTCCTCAAGGTACAATGTATCAAAAAAAAGAATTGACAATTGCTAGGAAACTGTGTCCTTCACTCCAAGACGATTGCACAAAGAATGGAACTGCTCAATGAATGTCTTGGTGAAGATGTCTGCAGTATGTTCTGTTGAAGGACATAACTACAGGTTGATGATCCGCTCATGTACTAAGTCTCGGATGTAGTGCATGTGGATCTTGATGTGCTTCGTCCGCTACCTCTGAACTAGATCTCTGTAGAACTTTAGAGTGTTGTGGTTGTCACACTGAGATGATGATAGACCGATGAAACTGAATGCCCAACTCAGTGAGAAAATGTTGTAGCCACATAGCTTGAATGGTTATGTTAACTACCCCTCTGTACTCTGCCTCGACTAAAGATAGAGCAATAGCAACATGCTTCTTAATTGACCAACAGATGGGCCCAAAACCTAGACTGAATGAGTAACCAGATGTGGACTTGTGATCAATTTTGTTGCCATCCCAGTTATAATCAATGGACCCGATGAGATCCAATGAAAAGTCTTCTGCATAGTGAATCCCAAATGTGGTGGTGCCCTGTACGTACCGAAGGATACACTTTGCAGCCTTCCAATGTAGCTCATGCGGCTCTTGCATGAATCGAGAAACTGCTCCAAATGCATAGGAGAGGTCTGGTCTAGAGTGTGCGAGATACAACAATATCCCCACTAACTGTCTATACAGTGTGTTGTCCACCAATGGAGTGTACCTGCCATCTTCAAGTATGACTCCTGATAGGAAAGGAGTCGGGGCAGACTTGCAGTCTGTCATGTGGAATATCTCGAGGAGATCTTGGGCATACTTGGCCTGAGATAGTTTGATGCCTGATGCATCCTGACTGATCTCGAGACCAAGGAAGAAATGTAGAGGACTCATGTCTGTCATCAAGAACTTGTCAGGAAAAATCCTCTTGACTGCAACAATCGTTGAAGTCGAGCAACTAGTGATCAACAAATCATCAACATACAGAACTAGGAGTAGAAGTGAATTAGTCGTCCTGAGCATGTAAACGTTCGGGTTTGACTTACAATGTACAAAGTTCTGTGAAAGTAGGTAGGAGTCCATCTTGGCATACCATGCCCTCGAGGCCTGCTTGAGGCCATAAAGGGACTTCTTTAGTCGACAGACCAAAGATGAATCCTGCATGAAGCCCTGGGGATGCTCCATATAGATCTCATCAGAGAGATCTCCRTGAATAAATGCATTCTTCATGTCCATTTGATGGAATTCCCATCCCTTGGCTTCCACAATGGAAAGTGCCAAGCGTATGGAATCCATATTCGCTACTAGAGTGAAGGTCTCGTCATAGTCAATRCCGTGCACCTGCTGAAAGCTTTTGGCAACTAGCCTGGATTTGTATCTRCTAACTTGTYCATCTGTTGTGTTGTTGGTCTTGTAGACCTATCTGCACCTGAAAAATTTCCTTCCTGAAGGAAGGGGAACTGGATCCCAAGTCTAGTTCTCGAGGAGGGAGTTGTACTCTTCCTGCATGGCAGATTCCCAAAAGGGATTCCCAAYGGTCTTGCCATAGGACTATGGATCTGAAGAYTGAACCAAGAAAAGATGCATGGGTGGCATCGTTTTAGTGGCAGTGAGTGCAAGAGGAGGCTCCTCGAAATCAGATTGAGTCCTCCTGGTATCAGCTGGATCTCCAACAAGATCTCCTACATCCTGAAGAGTAGTCTTGGCCCACTTGGGCCTCGACTCTAGCTCTGCGTTTGCATCTGCGTGCACTGGCTCTACATCTGACTATACTGACTCGATATTTGAATTAACTGAATCCTTTGAATCATAACTCTCATTTGAAGAAGAGTCACCATGTGCATGCTCATCATCTCTAACATGTGGAAGAACAAAAGTGTATGCATGCAGCTCTTGAGGTGCATGCAAGATACTTTTCTCAAATTGAACACTACGCTCAATGATGAGTTGGTCCATAGAGGGATCAATGAGTCTATATCCCTTCACACCATCTAGGTACCCAACAAAGATATACTCTATACTTTGTGGATCAAGTGCCTTCCTCATCTCAGAGGGAATCCCGACCCATGCACGTGAACCAAATATATGGAAGTGGGTCACTTCCGGTTTGAGGCCGCTCCAATCCTCGAAGGGGGTCTTATCCTTGACAGATCTGTGGGGGGTCTGTTTTGGATGTAGTTCGCACAATTAAGTGCTTCATCCCATAATCTCTATGGAAGTGACTTTGCATGTAGCATGCAAGATGCCATCTCTTTCATGGATTTATTCTTCCACTCAACTACTCTGTTTTGCTGCGGAGTATAGGGAACTGTGTGCTGCAATTGAATCCCAACCTCAAGAAAAAGATTATGTACTTCATGGTTGACAAACTCCCCCCCATTATCTGTTTGGAGGACTTTGATCTTCCTTCATGATTATGTCTCAACAAGGGCTTTGAAATCTTTGAAATGCTGAAAGACCTCAGATTTTTTCTTGAGAAAGAATGTCCAAGTGTAGCGTGAGAAATCATCAATAAAAATGAGCATGTACCTTGCTTTACTGATTGATGGATGCAGAAAAAGGCCCATGAGATCACTATAGATCAGATCCAAAGGAGAGGAGGCCTTCTGAGTCTTTCCTTTGTCGAATTTTTCTTGAAGGTGTTTTCCAAGGACACATCCCTCACAAATTCCTTTGGAGAAGTGGATGTCAGGTAGACCTTCAACCATTCCTTGCTTTCTAAGCTATTGCATGTATCTGAAATTTAAATGCCCGAACCTTTCGTGCCATATCTTACTGCTTTCATCAACATGCGTAAGCAGTAATACAGAATCTGGTTCAATAAATTTAGAAAATATGTAGAGTCTGGATTGGTGATTTACCTCACCAATAGAAACTTTGGAATTGGTTTTCATGTCATAGATATCCACAACATCAGGTGTGAATACTACTCCCTTTTAGGTGCCAGATTTTGTCATCTGATACACAGAGAGAAGATTTACAGAGAGTTTGGGAACGTGTAGCACATTCTCAAAGATCCCGTTTGTGAGTTCAACTCTCCCTTTGTCAGTGACTTCGACTGGAGAGTCGTCCCCCATCAAAATAGGAGGACCTTTGCATGCGTCCAATGAAGAGTAGACTTCCTTTGTGGATGCCATGTGGTGTGATGCACCTGAATCTACAATCCAAGCATTGAGAGAGACGTTAATGGCAATCAAAGCATGGCTAGAATTACCTTTCTTGGGGTTTTGATCTTCTGGCTTCTTCTTCTTGGCACCCTCGGGGATGCAATCTCCAAGGTTGTTTTGCTGAAGTATTTGTGCCATTTGATCTATATTCTTCTGCATGCATGCAGATTCTAGATGGAATCCTCATTGGAAGTAACTGCATTTCTCCCCTTTTCTTCCCTTTCCACCTTTGGATTCAGAGGAATCGTTGAATGGTTTTGAGTACCCTTCTTTCTTTGGATTTGCATGTGCCTTCCCTTTGTCTTTGTTTTTAGATTTCTGATTTTGGTGACTGCTACCATCTTGCACATCAAGTACATGCTCCTTTGATTTTTCCCATGTTGATGAGCTTGTTCTGCTCTTGTGTCAGAGACTCGATAAAGACCTAAAGAGAGGGCATTTTCCAAGTGGCTCCAAAGGTGAGCCTAACTGAATGAAATGTGGATACAAACAATGAGTATTCTGGACCAAGTTTGGAAAGAATGGTAAGAAGTAATTGTTTCTCCTCCTTAAATTAATCAACCCCGCAAGCCTTGAGTTGCGACAACAAATCCTTATATTTGGTAAAAACATCTTGGAGATTGTCGAAGGTTTTTGGATCCAAAGTGAACAATTCCATCTCGAGCATGTGTCCCCCCCTCATCTTGTCTTTTTTTCCAAAAATTCCTTCCATGGTGGTCCAGACTTCATTGGGGGTTTTACAAGAGGATATGTGAAAGAGGAGTTTAGGAGAAATGAGACTGCAAATAGTTCCATACGCTTCATCCATCCGATTCATATACTTGGATTTTTCTATGGCTGATGTGGGTTCGGTCTATGTGCCCATGGTTAACCTATATAATCCTCTGCTTCAAAGATGCAATTCCATCTTATGCTTCCATGCAAATAAATTGTACGGTGTAAGAATCAATTCTTTTGGAAATTCCATTTTCTCGTTGTCTTCAATCTTTGATACCTGCAAAAATAATCTGGTGTGTCTTTTTCCTAGCAATCCATTGGCTCTTATACCATGTAAATGTGGATGAACCTGCACAGATAAGATCTAGCTAGCAAAGGACATACACAGTTTGCAAAAAAATGAGAAAAGACAGAAATGAAAGAGAGAGAATAAAATAATTGTATTAACTGAATGAATGAAAGATAATTTACACATGATATACTCTATATAAATCAACTAATGCGCACGGGAAGAGAAGCCAATGTGCCATAGTGGTGGTCTAGAGTGATATGGACACACACTGACAATTACTGGAGTTAATTGCCACCTAGTCTAAGTCAACTAGCCTCTTAGTCCTCAGTTAACTAACTAAAAGAATTAGTAATGCGCCACTCTAGTGATAATCCCAAGGACAATGCACATTAGCAGTGATGATCTCAATGCTACATGGTGATGGAACTAATGTGGCATCAAGACTCCACTTAACTGATCCAACTAAAGTGTGAACTGAAGAGAATAATCCCCTAGAATGTAGGAAAATGAATATTCTCCCTAAAATGTAGGAGACTGGATAATAACTAATAAACATAGGGAAAACCTTAGGAAAAAGAAATCCTAGGTGTGTGTGAAGTATCTCCAACAATAACTTAGTCACATTGTCATATGACTTAATTACATTGTCTACATTCTCACTTTTTCAATGGTTTGCATCCAATAATCTATTGAGACGGGATGTGGTTTGCTCACTGTATTGATGTGATCTGAGTACCCAATATAGTTATTCACTTCTACAACCCTTTCCTCATTGATCTGACGAAATCTATAACAAGTGGATTCTTCATGGAAATCATTACAATCCCTACAAAAAGGAGGAGCCTCATGCTCAACTAAATTTGTAGCTTCTAGCTGATTAGGGGGTCTTTGATCTTAGGGTGGACCCTTTCTTTGCCATCTTTCATTTGTCCTAGGCTGAAATCTATTTGTATTTGATCTCTCAACTTGGATCACACGATTATGTATGGAATTCAATTGACTTGCATGGTTGGCTTCCATGGCTTTGATTACTTATGTTAGTTCCTTCAAGGAGTTAGTTGAARATTCCTCATTGTCTGTGCTAACTTGTTTCCCTTTAGGATCTTGTTGTTTCAAAGCACTACCCCTTTTCGAAACTTGACACATTTGATCTTCCCGAGGCTTGAATATTCTTATCAACTTTAACTGCTAAGGTATGTGAAGCCTTAAGGTTCGCTGGTTCTTTATCTCTGAGTTGATAGCATGTTTCACCTGTGAAAGCTTCAATGTAGTAGATAAGGATAAAATCATCTAGAGGTTTGATGTCCTTGTAAAGACTATTGATTAGTTCATTGAACCTCTTGTTGAACTCTTCCATAGTTTTGTTTTCATTGTTTTTAATGGAATTCAGAGCAACCAACAAATGATGATTTTCCTTTCTATCCTCTCATCCCTCTACAAAAGCATCTAACAACTCTTTTGTGGTTTTAATTTTATTATCATCTAATTCAGTGAACCAGTCTAGAGCATATTCTTCTAAGGACAAGACAAATAATTTCATTTTAACATCTTCATGAGTATTTCCACACCACCTATTGATACAATGTGTAAAATATTTAATGTGAGATTTAACAATAACAACATTGTTGCCTTGAAAAGAAGACAACTTATCTAAATCTTTCTCATGAATCTCATGAGGATAACCATTGAAAAAACATGAATAGGATCATATAAACCATCCATTTCTACTTGAGAATTATTAAACAAAAATTGAATATCAGAAATGGACTTGGATCCAAGATTATCAAAGATCCTACAAGAAGTGATCCTGTTTAACCTCCTTCTATAAACATTTTCGGGTTCAAGAATGAAATTGAGCAGACCCTTTTAGTTAGAATACATTGTAGATTTATTATGCAGTGGAGTCGCCAGATGACTGAGTCAATTTCTAATAAACAATATGCATAACAAAAAATAGGAAAACAAAAGTCATATTCTGGGAATAAAAAGATTTATCCTTGGCAACAACGCCAAAAATTGTCGCCGCCTAATTCGCACCTCGGGCACATGGAAGAATTCTTCAATCCACTAGGTGTGACCCTGGGGGCGAGTCTTGAGTTGGGTTTTTGTCACCTGATACTCGAATCCTCCGTCTATGATAACTCCTAGCGAAGCCAAGGGGGGTAGTCCTTGATAAAATAATATAAAGCTAATTAAGCTAAGTTCAATAATTTCTAGGAGTTAAATGAAACAAAAGAAAGTAACACTATTCTAGTAGCATATAATGACACATCCAAAGATTGCTTATGCGAATGATAATAAGAAAATAAAATGCTCCAAAGCAAATGATAATAAGCAAATGAAAGTATTGTAGAGACCAGTGCCAAAAAAAGTGTGTATTGCTGCAAGATAAATGTTTTGAATTTCTCTTGGGAATTTTAGTTAGTTAAAGGATTTCACTTGGCTTTAAGTTAATTCAATGAGATGGATTAATAATGTTGATCCACTCATGATTGTAAGATTGTAAGCAAGAAATGAAAGTGTTAACACATAAGATTGATCATGTAAAGGAGGATTTATGGTTTTCAAAGCCTACATTTAACCATTTCTCCAAGGATTATGCCATACCATCAACTAACAACCTCCTCGAAGTGTGCAAGCTATATTTGAGCTGGCGCTGCGAACTAGTTAAGGAGGAGCATTATAGCTTGGATAGGTTGCAGGCACTCACGTTTGGACTTATCAACATCCACAACAGCCTTAGGAGCATTAGGTACTCCATGAGGGTTTTCATCCTATTTGAAGCTTGAGAAAGTGGTTTTGGATGTTTTTTTCTTTTGGCATTGGGAACTGGTGTTGTGCATTGGTGACAGGCACTGCAAACTTCGTTGCGAACTCATTTCTTGTAGCAGCTTCTTTTATAGATTTGATCATAAATCCAAAACGGTGATGTGGGATTTTCTGAAATTTTTTGTGGAGGATAATGATTATGTCATTGATTTTCTGTCCAAATTTCAGCCTGACCCAATTTGTAATTCAAGAGATATAATTAAAACACCAGTGCGCTGCAAACTCTTTATTTTTCATAGTTGTTGGATATTTTCCTTGTTTGGAGGTTTCCACCTGTCAAGGAATGTTCGAATGGTCTCCTAGGAGTTTGTTGGACATGAGGGACATGTGTTCCATCTCCAGATCAATCAGGATGCCCTGTTTCAAAGGGAATTAATTATCATAGACAAATCCCCCCAAAATAGGAATTTGTTAGGCTTTTGTTGGAATCTTTTGTAACAAGACTCCTAAATGGAGGAGGATCCTATGTAACTCCTTGGCTTCGACCTCCTTAGGGTATATATATATATATATATATATATATTATTCACTATAAATGAAAGAGATTTTGAGAAGAAAAGGGTTGGATTCATGATCCAAGAAAGGAGAAAGCTTGAGGAGAAGTTCTAGTTGTTGATTTGTAAGCCCGAGGGCTTGTTTGTAACCAACATTTTTGTCATTGAAGATTCATGAGATTAGTTATATCAGATTGTGTTATCTTTGTTGTTCATTTGAATTTCTATCTTACTTGAATGAATTGTAGCTTTTGAGGATCAATGGTTGTATTTGATTTATAGATTCCTGAGCAACAAAGTGTTTGTTGTGATTGCCTATAACTCATTGCATTTATTCAAGTAGCTTTCCTATTTGTTATGCAGAGAGGATCTATGTTCAATGGGTGATCTACTTTATGTTAACTTATCCTTTCTTCCACCTGCCATCTTATAATCCATTTTTCTGATATGCTCTTCAATTGCCTTCTAACTTCAGGATGTTTGTGTGACTTCATTGCCCAATGGTGTAGCCTACTAATATGCAGTTTGCTGCCCTCCCTTTCTTTCTTTTTCTTTCTTGCTGATCCACCCTTTTATATTGATTTAATTTTTTAGGTTCGAATGGTTGATGTAAAAGACCCCTTTGGTGATATTAATGTGATAGAGCCTACTCTAGTTTGATGTATCAGACTTGATGAAATTTTGTTTAATGGAAGTCAATTTTCTCTCTTGACATATTATTTCTCTCTCACTCTGAAATTTTCCTGTCATTGAATGATTCAAATGATGTTTTGTAGTTGTATTGCAATGAAGGTTTGATTGTGATAATGTTATAACTTTCTCATAGTTTTAAGCTTGGATTTAAGAAAGCTCTTGTATCTAAAGATTTTCTCTCATTTGTCTATTGGTAAAGCCTGATGCTAGTGGTAGACTTACTTCACTTATCTTACTAAGTCTTCTTTCTATCCACATTAATTCTTCAAACCCTAATCTAAGTTAAACAATACCTCTTTTGTTGATGCATTTCATCTAGAATTTCTTGTGTTTTAACATTGCTGGATTGAGTTTTATATATTTGAAACCACATTTTAAGACTTACCTCATAAACCTATTGATGGGTACTGAGCTTTCACTTTAGCAGTAAAAGTGTAACTTCCAGTGCTAACAGAAAGATCTAATATAAAGCTAATATAATGTTTTTTACTTTTTAACTATTATCCTTAAAGCGGGTACAATAAAAACTATAAAGACTTCCAACGGGGAGAGAACTAATCTCAATGAGTATCCCCTTGAACTCACATGCAATTTGCAAGTATTATCCCGGTGTTGAGCCATAATAGTAAAAATTTCCTAATTAAACTACTCCGCATGAATCAAGTTCCTTTTTTATCATGCCAAGATCAAGCTAGGATTGCGAGGCAGAGAGCATACTAGGACCTTGATGAGGAAGGTTTGTTACTTTGCAAAAAAGAAAAATAACTTGAAATGACTGAAAAATGAAAATTAATCTAACTAATCTAAAAGAGAAAAGTAAATGTTTTGCTTTGTTGTCTTGGTTCGTTTTAGATTGATTTTATCTTGTTTAGTTAGAAAAATTGGACAAATGCAAAATGAATGCAAAAATGACATGATCCCCTCGGAGTAGGGGGGATGAGAGGGATAGTGGGTTAATCCACTAACTCATTTGAGTTACAATCTTAGAAGTGAAAGGTTTTCTGTACTTTTATAGATCAAGGACCAAGAAAACTTACAAAATGAGAGAAAAATGATATTATAAGGATGATTAGGTGCCTTGGGGGGTCTCAGATGCCCCAGATCCACGTAAAACAAGAAAAAATTCCTCATATCTATTCATAAAATACATAAAAACAACAAACAAACTTGATGGAAAGTTGCCCAAAATGTTTTTAGAAGTCCTTGCAAAATTTGTTAGCCTTATGCAAAAAATTACCAACTAAAAGTTAGAAAAACACTAAGAAAATCAACAAGAAGCCAAATTTCTTAGTGGATTTTGTTTCTGTTTGGAAAACAAGCAATTGGGCACTAATATTTGCCAAAATATGGAAATTGAATCTCTTTTTTAGCATGAATATTTAACTTTAAAACTTGCTAAAAGATGACATTTTTTATGCTAGATCTAGCTAGAATGATATAAAATTTGAAAGAACAATATAAATCTATGCATGCATGCATGCAAAAGTGAAGATCTACTTAATATTTGTATATAAACTTTGAAAGAACAATATAGATATATGCATGCATGCATGCAAAAATGAAGATCTACTAAAGATTTATATATAAACTTTGAAAGAACAATACAGATCTATGCATATATGCATGCATGAAAAAGTGAAGATCTACGTAAGATTTATATTTAAAACTTAGATCCACTTGCATGCAAAGGAAAGTAACCATAAAATGTTTAATTTTTTGAAATAAAGAGAAAGAACCTTGAGACGTGGAATCCTTAGGCTATCATGTATTATGGTGAAATGACGAGGGACTTTGTTCTTGATAGGCTTGGAGTTTGTGAAAGGTTGCGTGTAACATACCCGTTACTTATCAAACTACTTTGATATCGTACTGTAATGTTCTCGTTACTTATCAAACTGCTCTGATACCATCTTGTAATGTTACCCCAAATTACTACTAAGCAACACTACTCCAAAATCTAGTGCATAGATTCTACTCTATAACATTAGTCTGCACAAAATTACTTGAAGTAACGTGCTTAACCCCAAGATGAGTCGTGCCACACCTTTTCTTTGACACAATTTATAACAACAAAAGTCATTCAAATACAACTACACACAAGCATTTTGAGCATACAACATTATTGTGCATGTAATCCATACTGAACATGTGCTCACTACTGCACACACAATCATTCTGACATCACACACCAATTCTTTCTTTTCTTTGTGTGTGGGAACTTCTTTCCTATGCGCACAAGCGAATCCAGCCTCTTGTGTACACAAAGTATTTTCTTGCATGCATGACCATTCTAACCTCGCCTCAGAGACTCATGACCAATATCATAAGGTTAACTTAACAAGAAAGCTAACAAAAACTGTCATAATCATGCATGACTGCAAATACTGAATATCAACACCGCACTTACATGTGCAAACAACATTACACATAATACAACAAATACTTATATGCAACAACATACAAGATTGTAACCCATATCAAACATAGATAATTAAGCACATAGTAATTGAGACAAACACATAAAGACACTTATCTTTTATGAAAAGTCACTAACCGTGCACAAAACTCAAATGTTCCTCCCAACCATAGACTCTGTTTCTCATATACTTTCAGCAACATGCCACCCCTGAGTTGGGGCTTAACTCCACTAGGGAAAAAGGGTTTCTAATGCCAAGCTAAGGTCTGATAATCAAAAAAATTTCTCAGTCCAAGGTGCCACTGCTACAACTAGCCTATAGTCTCTCATTCCCCATATGCCTCTCACACCCAAAGAAGTGTGCCCCTTCGCTACTCAACAATCCCTCAACTACCCCACTTCCCTTCCAGGGTTCCAACAATAGGCCGGATAGGAAAGCCTTGATCCCTACATCTAATGCCCAATGCACCAGGGAACAATTCCCAACAAAACTCTCACTTGGAGAGAATGCTCACGAGCCTGACAACCCGTCTCTTCGACAACAAGTCTCTCACCTAGAGAGACTTCTCACGAGCATGCCAACCCGCCTCTTCGACATAAAAAAATTGGTTACAATACATAAAAACCCCTTTCAAGTTTTTTCTCTGTAGATAAGGTAATCGCTGTCCTTTCTCAGATGGTCCGACCCCTTATGCACCAAGAAAATGTATCAATTCCCAACAAGAATGAGTTCTCCCCAAAATACACCAAGGCCAACAATAAAAATTACATTCCTTAAACTTGACACTTGTCACTTTCAGAAGTAGCTTAATCCACTTGGTGACTCATTCCCACCCCTTGAGAACTTAGGATAAATAATTTATCCATAATTTACACTTTTCTGGAAATATTAATAAAATATTCCCTGGGACTTAAGTCCCCCCCCTCTTTTCCCTTTTTCCGATGGAGTTAGCCCCCCGTCTCTTTTTGTCTGACTTGTCTGCGTGCAACGATGTGATATTATTAATAACTTGAGCATGATTACATTTACAAGAATAGGTGCACTAGCCTATTTGCATCCCGACTCACCATCCTCATAATTACACAGGATCTTCGGCCTCAAATACATATACATCCAAATATATAGATATATATAATTTAGCTTGATGCACACTTCCTGGTAATACCCACACACTTACTCAAGTGCGTGCAACACTATGAAATGTGTACACCATTCCTTTGTTGTGCAACCACACACACTTACCCATGTGTGCACAACACTATGAAATGTGCACACCCTTTCTTTGATAACAGTTCTCACCCACTACTCCAGTGCGCGCAAAACCAAAACATGGTGCCAACAACTCACCAACCTATATGTACATTTACATTTACATTTACAATTGGTACCAATGGCTCACCATCCTATATGTACAATTACAAAGTGTTCGGATTAGGGACATTACATTCCCCTCCCCCTTATTTATGCATTGTCCTCAGTGCATCATATACACATGTATATACAAAATTTCAAAAATATTCAAAAAAATGAGGATACTCTACTCGCATAGAATTCTTACTCTCCCAAGTTGCATCCTCAGGACCGTACTAGGTCAATTGGACCTTTACCAACTCCATGACTTGATTCCAGAGCTGTTTGATTTTTCAATCCAATATGCAAACCGATCGCACTTGAAAATTGCCTTCTGGCTCCACTTGAATCACATTCCAATCAATAATATGATTAGCATCAGGTACGATACATGTAAAAAATTATGAATACACAAGGATGCATGCAATGAAAGAATATATGTGACAGGACCAATCCTCTATAGGATTTCAAATGGCCCACAATAGCGTGCTGCCAACTTAGAACAATTTTTCAACTTCAGGGAACCACGTCTGGCTTTTAATTTCAAGAACACATGGTCACCCACTTTAAACTATCTATGGGTTCTACCTTTATCTATGAAACTTTTATTCCTATCTTGGGAAAGATTTAAATTGTTCCTTATCTTTACCATCTTCTCTTCCATTTCCCTAAGAATATCTGGCCCAACCATTGCGCGGTCTGCTGGGTTGTCTCAACTCACTAGTGTGTTGCAATTTCTACCATAAAGTACCTCAAATGGGCTCATCTTTAAAGATGCTTGATACCCATTGTTGTAATCAAACTCTACCAAGTGAAGGTAGTCTTCCCATTTTGATGGTTTATCCATCACATATATGGTTTACCCTCTCTATTTGTCCATCTGTCTCAGGATGATATGCTGTGCTAAAGTTCAGATTTGTCCCAAATCCTATGAAAAGCCCTTTCCAAAAGTTCGAGGTGAAGTTGGAATCTCTTTCAGACACAATTTTCTTAGGTACACCATGGAGGGTAGCGATTTCTCGCATGCATATTTTAACAATGTTGGATGCCTTGTGTGTTGACTTAACTGGAATAAAATGGGAAGCTTTAGTAAGCTTGTCCACCACTACCATAATAGAATCGTGTTGCTTAGCAGTCCTAGGCAACTTAGTAATGAAATCCATGGTCACAACTTCCCACTTCCACTCAGGAATGGGAAAAAGGATGTAGCAAACCAATTGGATGTTTGTGTTCAACCTTGACCTTTTGACATTCAAGGCATCTAGCAATAAAATCAACAACCTCCTTTTTCATACCTAGCCAATAATATTTCTTTTTGACTGCGACAATTGTCTTCTAGTAGCCTGTGTGTCATGCATAAGGAACTTTATGCATCTCTTACAATAATTTTTTTTTCAACTCCTGATCATTTGGCACATAGACTTTGTGCCTATACATGAAGATTCCATCCTCTTTTAGTTCATAACCTTCCAATTTCTGTTGCGACATACCTTGCTGTAAAATCGCCTTTATGTCTACATAACGCTGATATGATTTGAAAACTTCTAAAATTTTGTTACACAAATCTGATTTGTACATGCTAATGGTTGTAGCATGCATCTAATGCACCCTCCTGCTGAGTGCGTCAACCACCTTGTTCTCTTTTCTTATGATATGCTTTATGCTAAAATCATACTCACTGAGGAATTCTAACCACCTGCTTTGTTTGAAATTTAAACTTGGCTGTCCAAATATATACTTCAGACCACTATGGTATGTTCTCAGCTTAAATATTTTACCCATGAGATAGTGTCTCCACATCTTGAAGGCATGCACTATGGTTGCCAATTCTAAGTCATGAGTAGCATATAACCTTTCATGCTCTTTTAACTTTCTTGATTCGTAGCATATCACATGCCATTCTAACTAAGGACTCCACCTAGCCCTTCCTTGCATGCATCTGTGCACACAATAAAGCATTCATTTGAATCAACAATTCTCAAAATTGGTGCACTTGTCAATAAATCCGTCAAGTGCTGAAAACTCCTTACACAATCTAGAGTCCACTAAAATCACACACCTTTCTTTTGAAAGGATGTAATTGGATGCACATATTTTTAGAATCCTTCAATAAACCTTATGTAATAACCTACAAGTCCCATGAAGGACCTCACCTCTACGACATTTCTTGGTGTCGACCATTCCTTAATGGATTTTATCTTTTCTAGATCCACAACTATTCTTTCCTTGGAAATGATATGACCCAAATAATGAATCTATTGCTGGTAAATGAGCACTTGATAAACTTTGCATACAAATGATGGTCCCTCAATACTTGTAGTACCATTCTCAAGTGTTTCTCGTGCTCTTCTTTAGACTTTGAGTAATTAAATATGTCATCTAGAAATACAATGACAAACTTATCTAAGTAATTTTTGGAAAATCCATTCATCAAACACTTAAAGACAACTAGTGCATTTGACAATCTAAAAGGCACCACTGTGAATTCATAATGTTCCTACCTCATTCTGAAGGTAGCCTTGCTGATGTCTTCTTCTTTAATTTTCACTTGGCGATATCCATATCTAAGATCAATATTTAAAAATATCTGCGCGCCCCTCAACTAATCAAAGAGGTCATCTATCCTTGGCAAAGGATACTTGTTATTTACTGTTACTTTGTTCAACTTCCTTAAGTTGATACAAAGCCTCAATGCACCATCCTTCTTCTTCGCAAACAATACTGGAGCACCCCAACATGGCACACTTGGGAATATATACCCCTTCTTCAAAAGCTCTTCAAGTTGCATCTGTAACTCCTTCATCTCTGACATATTCATCCTTTAAGGAGTCTTGGATATGGGTGCTGCTCCAGGCATCAAATTTATAGAGAAATCAATATCTCTTTTTAGTGGAAACCCTGGTATCTCTTTAAATACATCCTCAAATTCCTTTAGTATTGCGCAATATTCAACATTTGGAACTTTATCCTTAGGTGCCTCCTCCATGTGCACTGCAAATACTTGACATCCTTTCCTGTATTTTTTCTTTAATTGCAAGGCTAAAAGTTCTCTGATAGTTACATCTCTTGGAATGCCTTGAACTATTCTTAAGTTTCCTTGATCATCCAAGCAAGTAAATGCCTTATTGTAACAGTCTAGAACGACATGATGTTGTTCTAACCAATCCATACAAATGAGAGAATCATACGACCCAAAAGGTATGATATTTAAATCAGATTTTGTGCATAGTCCCTTCATTTCCATTGAACATTCCTTAACCATCTCATTACTTTTCCTTTTTTCTCCTGTAGCTAATTGCACCAACCAAGGTTTTCCAAGATTGCTTCTTGGCAATTGGAATCTTTCCACCATCTTAGGATCTAGATAAATATGACTAGCTCCTGAATCAAGTAAAATAACAATGGGTTGGTCATTAATCTTACCTTCCACTTCAATCATGTGCGTATGAAACTCAACTTGCTTGTTATCTGGGGATGCGTAAATCCTAGGTACATTTTTGCCCATGTCTTCAACTGTCGCAACTTTCTGTACATTGTGCACGATCCTCGCTTTTTCACCTCTTTGAGTGTAATCTCTACACATATGATCTCCACCACAACCCCAACATTGAATAGATTGTTTCCATGGATTTCCCCCCACTATCTTCGTCATTCCAGAATTCTTGAGAGTTGGCTATCCTTGCATAGTATTTCTGAAAAATGGCGGCTTAGTCCCCTTCTTCCTTTGTTCCACCTTGCTTTTCATCTTGTCTTCCCAAACCTTTTGGAAAATCGATCTTCCCTTTTGCCGATCATAAAGAAATTATGTGTGCCTTATGGTTTCCTCCAATGTATTGGGGTCATCATATTGTATCTTGTCACTGATAAATGAGGGAAGCCCACTTAGGTACTTTTGAATTTTGACTTGCTCATCCTTGATGAATGCGACATATTTCAACAACTCTAAGAATATTTTTTCATACTCATCTACTGTCACACTCCCAAGCTTGAGTTCAAAGAACTCCTTCATTTTCTTGTCATAGTATTGCTTGGTTAAGTATTTATTTTGAAAATACCTCTTGAACTCCCTCCAAGCAACCTTCTTCTCATCAATGTGTTGCACTTGTATGAACCGATCCCACCACATTGATTCTTTTCCTTTTAGTTGATAGATGAAAATTCTCCCTTATGCCCACGCAGAATAATTATGAAGCTGGAAGTACTTCCTCATACCCAACAACCAAGTCTTTGCATCTTCATCCTTCTTATGCTCATTGCCAAAGTTAGGAGGCTTGATCTTATTCATTTCTTCATGTAGCTCGTCCATCCTAGTCCTTCTGTTATGATTTTTGACAGGATATGGACTTGAGCTATTGCGTGCTTTCCTAAATGAATGCTTTGGTGAGTGGTGATGTTTCCTATAAACACTTCTTGCTTTTCTTCTCTCATCATGAGACCTGCGAATTCTTGATCTACTTGACTCTATCTTCTTATCCATTTTATTTTCTATTCTGTTCAATCTTTGCATCAACTTGACATTGAAGTCATCTTGCTGCTCCTTGGATTTCATAAGCCTCTCATTATCATCTTTATAGCTTTGGACATATTTTTGTAGTCCCTTTATGGTTTCTACCAAGTTTATGAGCTCCTCCTTGGATTCTGTACTATCAACACCCAAACCGACATGCAAATCCACGAATTCATCATCAGGGTTGTAAGTTCTCCGCACGTCTTCCATGCTTTTGACCTTATGCGCTGATTCTATCTTGCTATTATCGTTGATAATTCTGCAAAATATGCAGGAAACAAGATTTGTTAGATGAATTCATGAGACAACTTCATGAAAACTCTGCACCATCTTGTCAGAAACCTTTCTCCTGAAGCCCATATGCACTGGTATTCAACACGTATCAATGCACCATGTCAATATTTAACATATACATCACGTATCAATATTGCACATGCACAACAAATTTTTCTCCGTGCAGCCCCAAAATTTAGTGCACACACCTGTGCACCATTATTTACTATGTATTTCCAGTGTCACACTCCGTAATGTCCAGAATTCAGTGCGCACACTTGTGCATTCTTATTTTATGTGCACCATGGCCACACTGTAATTCCAAATTCGACCACTTGCCCGTTCGAATTTTACCTTAAGTAGAAACTTGACCCATGCAGGATTAATGTTCAAATTGGAGCTTTGATACCAATTTGTAACATACCTGTTACTTATCAAACTGCTCTGATACTGTATTGTAACACCCCTGTTACTTATCAAACTGCTTTGATTCCATCTTGTAATCTTACCCAACTTACTACTAAGCAACACTACTCCAAAATCTAGTGCGCAAATTCTACTCTATAACTGTACTCTGCACATAATTACTTGAAGTAACGTGCTCAACCCCACGCTGAGTCCCGCAACACATTTTCTTTGACACAATTTATAACAACGAAAGTAACTCAAATACAACTGTGCGCAAACATTTTGAGCATACAACATTATTGCCCATGTAATCCATATTGAATATGTGCTCACTACTGCATGCACAACCATTCTGGTGTCACACACCAATTATTTCTTTCCTTTGTGCACATGGATTGCTTCCCTATGTGCACAAGTGAATCCAACCTCTTATGAACACAATATTTCTCTACGCGCACAACCATTCTAACATTGCCTTGGAGTCTCATGACCAATATCATAAGGTTAACTTAACATGAAAGTTAACAATAACTGTCATAATCATGCACGACTACAAATGCTGAATATCAACACCACACTTACATGTGAAAACAACATTATACGGAATACAACAAATATGTATATGCAACAAAATACAATAATTTAACGCATATTAAACATAGATAATTAAGCACATAGTAATTGAGATAAGCACATAAAGGCACTTATATTTTATGAAAAGTCACCAACTGGGCACAAAACTTAGACGTTCCTCCGAACCATAGATTCTATTGCTCATATACTTTCAGCAATAGGTCACCCCCAAGCCGAGGCTAAACTCCATCAAGGAAAAAGGGTTCCTAATGCCAAGCTAAGGTATGATAATCAACAAAATTGGTCAGTCCAAGGTGCCACTGTTGCAACTAGTCTATAGTCTCTCATTCCCCACATGCCTGTCACACCAAAGGAAATGCGCCCTTTCTCTGCTCAACAGTCCCTCAACTGCCCCACTTCCCTTCCAGGGTTCTATAAATAGGTCGTATAGGAAGTTCCTGAGCCCTACATCTAATTCCCAACACACTAGGGAACAATTCCCAGCAAAAATCTCACCTGGAGAAAATGCTCACGGGCTTGAAAACCCGCCTCTTCGACAACAAATCTATCACCTAGAGAGACTGCTCACGGGCCTGACAACCCGCCTCTTCGACAAAAAACCTATGGTTACAATACAGAAAAACCCCTTTCAATATTTTTCTCTGTAGATAAGGTAATAATCATCCTTTATCAGATGGTCTGACCCCTTCTACATCGAGAAAATGAATCAATTCCCCAACATGAATGAGTTCTCCCAAAAATACACCAAGGCCAACAATATAAATTGCATGCCTTAAACTAGACACTTTTCACCTTCAGAAGTAGCTTAATCCACTATGTGACTCGTTCCCATCCATCAGGAACTTAGGATAAATAATTTACCCATAATTTACACTTTTTCAGAAATATTAATAAAATATCCCCTAGGACTTAAGTCCCCCCCACTTTCCCTTTTTTCGATGGAGTTATCCCCCCGTCTCTTTTCATTTGATTTTTCTGCGCGAAGTGATGTGATATTATTAATAACTTGAGTATGATTACATTTACAAGGATAGGCACACTGACCTATTTGCGTCCCGACTCACCAGCCTCATAATCACACAGGCTCTTTGGCATCAAATACATATACATCCAAATATATAGATATATATAACTCAGATCGATGCACACTTCCAGGTAATCCCCACACACTATGAAATGTGTGCACCATTCCTTTGTTGTGCAACCATGCGCACTTACCTAGGTGTGCGCAACACTATGAAATGTGCACACCCTTTCTTTTATAACAATTGTCGCGCACTACTCAGGTGCGTGCAAAACAAAAACTTGGTGCCAACGACTCACCATCCTATATGTACATTTACATTTATAATTGGTACCAACGAATTACCAGCCTATATGTACAATTATAAAGGGTTCGAATTAGGGAAATTACATTACGCTAGGCTAGTCCAACCACTTCTTCAAGTACGATGACTTGTAAAACTTAATAAACTTGCAAAAATTCATTAAATATTGGTGATACCTACAAAAGAAGCTCAAACAATATGTGAATCAACTGAAAAGACATACAAATTTTAAACCGCTAGTGTAGATAATCAATAAAATATTAGAAGTAAACTAACTTAAAAGATCCTATCCTACTGGGTGACAACACCCCTTCAAAGGCCAAAATAACAAATTTCATGAAAATTACTAAGCTACAATTACCTCATATAATTAAGTGTTAAACATCAAACATCCACACAAGTCTTGTACACCACCTTCATGACCTCTAAAGTCTTCTTTTATTCAAAATAGTATAACAATACACATACAATCAACAAGCAAATCCCAAACTCTCATTAACCAACAAGAGGAGAGGAGGCTTGCTTTTATGCAAAGAGAGGGAACAATTCCCGATGTGAAGGGTGAGTTAACTCAAGAGGGAAGCGTGCCACATGTGAGTGGAAGTGGGTGACAACTCAAGGAAAATGGGAGTGAGTGTGCCACATCTCCAAGTAAGAGAGAAGTAGAGGGAACCACCTCTTGAGAGGTAGGTGCATCTCTCTTTGGGATTGACACCCTCAAGGAGAGTGCACCACCTCTCAAGAGGGAGGTCACACCTTCCATTGGGATCTCCACCATCTCAACTCAACATATCGCTTAACTCACTCTAACTAAATAAAACTCACCTCAAGTGCCAACAACTGGAGACGAGGGAGAGTTAGACTAAAAACAAGTCAAAAACATGTCCCCGACATGTTTCCCTAAAAATAAGGAGTTAATTAAATCACCTTTTTTGGGAAATAATTGATTTTTATGAGTAAAATTCAATTATTTTTCTAAAAAACGAGGTACTAAGGTAAAAGGGATATTATGAGTTAGAAAACGATACCCCCCAAGGTGTTAAACATCTCCTAGCACCACTTATTAAATAT